>OZ014458.1:1182683-1250692 GCA_963966035.1 Acleris laterana | reverse complement strand
AATTCAAAATAAGGTAAAAAAATAAATATTTTTAATCAAATAAATTACAGCATATTTGGGACATCAAAAGGTAAGTTTTCACCAAATTTCGTTAAAAAAAATTTTTTTTGTAAAAAATAAAAATAAAAAACCAAGAACTTGGTTTTTTGGATTTTTCACATAAATTTTGAGGTTATGTGAAAAAAGTGTAAATACAAAAGTTTTAGATCTTTTTATTACCTACAACTTTGCCATTTGACTTTTTTCGATAGGACTTTTAGTTTTGCCGGAAATCGAGAAAAACCGTTTTTTACCCTTAAAAACTCACCCCCATCCCCTTCCCGACCTCAGATCGCCCGTAAATTATTTTTCCTTTTATTTTTATAATATTCCCCTCCTTTTCTAATGGGTTTCATCCTACTATTATTTTTTTTGGTTTTAAAAATTATCGACCCTGGTCTATAGGTACAAACAAACGAAACTAATCGTACAAAAATATAGTATACACAAACAATCATTGCGACCTATTCCAAAAAAACCATAAGGCATAAAAAGTAAACATTCAAAACGACATTCGACTTGTGTCAATGGCTGTTTCAAATTGCCACACAACACTGTCACAACTTATACAACCCATGGCGTCGTTGAAAACAAATCTGTTGCCTTGGTCGGCCAGCCTGGTCAGTCATGCAAGGATCCATAACCGCTGCAGGATCGGCCACCGCGACGTGGTGGGCTACGGGATCAACGGCAGCTACAACTACAAGGACGACTCCCACTTTCCGTGCCCCGCGATACGATTTAAAGAGAACACAAAAGATATCATGGTAAGGTTATAAATGCGAATGTAGTTTTTTTCGAGACTTTGTATCTTTCCTATAAAATACATAATAAAAGGGTGGATCAACTTTTTTTTGTTGTTATTCTGTCCCGTAAGTCAGGAGACAACAACGATAGAGTTTCTTAGTTTGTTTTTTTTTAATAATATATGCTTCTAGCACGCTCAGGAGATACGAGTAGACCATAAAAGAATGGGTTTGAAAGTGCCAATAAAATAGATTTTCAGTGGAATTTATCCTTTGAAATCATAGTTTTAAACAGTGACCCAGCACTCCTAAGGTCCAACGGAAAATTTAGCTTGTAGTCACTACGGCCCGTAGTCCTACCAGTAGTACTATTGTTTTATACTCATTCAGACCCAAGTGCTTAGAAGACTTACTTAGAGGCCACGCCAAATTCGTTTAGCGCGAAATTTGAAAACAAAATGGCGGGTTTTCGATTATGTCCTACTGGTAGGACCGTGGTACGCTATGACTACACAACACAACTGTCAAAGGAGCTGGGTCTGAATGACAAAGTTATAAATAGACGTTTAACTTGGAACACCTTTTTTGCGAAGGCTCTTCGTCAAAAAGAATGCGGGGATTGGAAGATGCTGTGCTGTGAGGAGAAGAAGGCACTGTATCGCGCTTCGTTTTGTCAGACCTTCGCGGAATTTAAAGTTATCACTGGCTCTTGGAAGATGGTCATGGGCGGGATCCTCTTCGGACTCTCGTTTGTGTTCTGGGGCGCGATGTTCCAAACCCATATTGGTAAGACATGCTTACGGAAACCGATGGATACAGTCAGCGTCCTATACTTAGCCTCGTGAGGCCCACGTCAAATTTCGTTTCGATAAGAATCTTGTGTCAGTCAACTGAAGTCAAAAGTCACTTTGACAAAGTCCTGCATGTAAGACGTTGGGCCCTACGAGGATAGTACGTGGCAGCCAAGATTACCAAATAGTTGTAAGCATCCAGAATGCTCATTAACTTCGACGCAGGCTAAGTGATCAAATTGTTCAGGTCATCCACAGTGCTCAAATATACCGGGGCACACACAACGGCACATAGTTGACTACATTCGATTTTATTTGATTGATTGACGACGCGCTGGCCTAGTGGGTAGTGACCCTGCCTACGAAGCTAGTGGTCCTGGGTTCGAATCCCGATAAGGGCAGATATTTGTGTGATGAGCGCGAATATTTGTTCCTGAGTCATGGATGTTTTCTAATGTATTTAAGTATATATTCCTCTATATAAGTATTTATATCGTTGTCTAGTGCGCATAGTACAAGCCTAGAGCTTAGTTTGGGACTAGGTGAATTGGTGTGAGATTGTCCCCTTATATTTATTTATTTATTTACTTATTCAATACGCCGCTTCTACCGTTAAAACCACTCCGCCGCTGGTAGCTTAGCAGTGTTGTCACATCTACCAACTTTTTGGTAGATCTACCTAATTTGCCTCCTGTCTACCTATCTACCACCCACGGCCCCAAATCTACCTAATTTTGATATTTTTCAAAATGTTATGATTGTAGACATTTTCCATGCGTGTAGTGTAACAAAATGTTACTTGCTATCAAATTTAGCCTGTCTTGTAATTTCAGCAATTAAAACGGAACACGTTACGTTATGTGTATAATCTGTGTTTGAGGGGACATAAAAAAAAATGAGAAGCTGTCTGTGACAGCTGACACTGGCACGTAGCAAAGCATTTCGCGGCATTTTAGGTAAGTTTGGTGTTAATTTTGAACATTTTCTACGCATTTTTAATCATTAAAAACAGGGTGGTAGATCTACCTAATTTTCATTTCAAAATCTACCAATTTCTACAAATTTTTGGAGCCTGTTCTACTAATTTACCGAAATTAGATGTGACAACACTGTAGCTTAGCATCCGAAGCAACCAAAAGTATGGAACACACTAGGAAACTGTTTTTTTTTAAATGACATAGTAGTTTTTATTACCGTTCAGACAACCTACTGCTAGGATTATATTGAACGAGGACTTGACCATTGAATCGTATAAAGCACGTAATTAAGTCCATTTTCCTAATCTGTTGTGTTCCGTACTTTTGGTTATAGTTTAAACTTTTTGAACTGAGCTCTTCCACTTACCTGTAAATAATGGTCATTAAAACAATCACAGTCGGGCGGTTGTAAAATGGAAAAAAAAATGTTTGCCATTAGTCTATTACTGTGGAGTTATTATGATCTATCTATGCTATTCATTTTACGTTGAGAGACAAGGACAGAGTTATGTAACTGCTATAGCTCCGTCCTTTTCGCTCACCGTAAAATGAACTGCATAGCTATGTTATAATAACCCCCCTGTATTTTTTAGTCTACTGTGTAAAGAAATAGAGTCGATAATCTATGTTAACGTTCGTAGGCGGTTATTATCTGCTTTAAATTGCTTTGCTAACAAAGAAAATTTACAATAAATAAATAAAACTTTGTACTTACCTGATCCGAATCTTAAGTACCCGAAACCGACGTGCGTGCATGACTCGATGTATGAATGTGGAAGAAGCGAAAGAAATTTGTCAAGTTCGTAGCAAGTGGAAAGAAGTGGTCTCTGCCTACCCATCTGGGAAACAGGCGTGATTTAATGTATGTATGTATGTATGTATGTACTTACCTACTCGTTTTGCACATAATGCATTGTCATTTTAGCTTAATTTTAATTAATAAAGTTTTATTTTCTTTTAATATTAATCCCTTCAAAATAAATACCTACTACAGGACCACAGGAATACGACGGATCAGGAAGAAATCATGGTTTGTTTTTGTGCAGTTACTGAGCCCCTGCCTTCTACCTACGCGAAGGAATCACAGATGGCGCAACTGCGCCGTATGATCGAGCTTCACGTGAACCCCATCGACGGGCTCACCTCAAAATGGGACTACGATTACGACCGTTGGAAAGTGAGTGTTAACTTATTTTGTATTCCACTTTCAAACGCCTCTCAACCTTGCCGTGAAAGGACGATGGCCAAAAATGTCCCCACTTTGCCAGGGTTTTTACACTGCAGTATTACAGGGTGGAAAGGTAAGTCGGGCCTCGGAGGGAAACTACCTTAAATCCTTAAGTTGGCTCATTTTACTTAAAGGTTAAAGTTTACTTAAACAACTGCATTCAAAGATTTTCTTAAATTTTCTTGTCTCTGGTTGGATTTCGAATCCAGCTGAAAATTTTAAAAATAAACACGCGCTATGATTAATGTTGAAATTTCACTTTTTTTTATTTCTAATACTGAGTGTTTCTTAGAGACATTTAATCCCAAACAATAATCCTATCGATTAGAAGAATAAAATAGCGAGTTTTAAATTTTTTAATTTTTAGCTGGTTCGATTCCCGGTTGCGACAAGCGAATTTTAGATATTCTTTGAATTCAGTTTTAATTCTTTTTAAAAATAAAGGAATGTCTCCTCTAAGTAAAATGAGCCAACTTAAGGATTTAAGGTAGTTTCCCTCCAGGGAAATTTATTATTTGATTTTGAAATTTCTTGTTTCTTAAGACTGCGCCGGGCGTACGCCGGATGTACAGTTGCACCCTCATTACTATTATTGTGTTTTCTAATCAACTAAAGTAATTTCTTGAAATTGGTCGGTTGGTTTTTGTACTACAAATGAAAACACAACTTATAAGGTATATCACATAGTTGAATAACAAATTAACAATTCACCTTCGAGTTATCAACTTAACGGAAAAAAGTGGCCACCTTTTCCCGTTAAGCTGACTACTCAAAGGGTAATTGTTATTAAAGTTTGTTACGTATCCCATAAATTGTGTTTTTACTTGCACCACAAAAACACATCGTCTGATTGCAAGGAAATTCTTTAGTTAGTTAGAAAACACAATAATAGTAATGAGGGCGCCACTGGACGCTCGACGTTTGCTCGGTGCAGTCTTAATGTAGGACCTTTCCTTATCATTTCTGAACATATTATAGGGAACTTATGATATGGATGGATGTAGATGAAATACATTATTAACTTGACAATATCTTTTGTTCCAGTAAAGTAGCCGTTGCTGTGCATTTTAGTGTTTGAAATTACTATTGTCTTTTCTTTTAAATACATTTTTGTGGTTTAATTTGTCTTTTATTTTAACTTTTTCGTGTCCCGTACAATCAGCCTTGTTCAATCGAGAAATAAAATTCCGGGTCACTATAAAACAAATCAACGGCCTTGCAAAGAAAACGGGCATTTCCATTTTTTCAAGTAGTTTAAACATACTGTAACTGAATTAAATTTTATCGTACAGCATTAAACTAACATTACCTATTATTCATTATTTTTCTTCGTAAACAATACTTTCTTTATTTTGTATGCATGCGAAGTACCTATACTTGAAAAAATAAAAAGTGCCCGTTTTCTTTGCAAGGGGGTTTATTTCGAAAATTACGCACTTAGTAAAATAAATTGAACCTTGTAGACAATTTTATCCTCCTTAATTGTAAGTACATTGAAAGTCATTGGTTTATATGAAACGATTTTAGTACCTAGGTAGTATACTTTTGTTTTCCCCTTTCTTTGCTTTTGTTTACAATCTGTCCCAAAAATGTACAGTCAGGGTACAAAAAGGTTCGTCACTTTTCGAGTCTATTTCAACGTTGTTTTATTAATGCAGGTAGGTAAGCTTGCTGATACAAATGTTATATAACATTATAAAATTATGTAGTTATTATGTCAATTACACCCGAATAATGTACGAGAGTCCTCACAATACTGGAAAACGAGGGAAGCCAGCACGATACAGCAAGAAAAGTCGGTGTATCGTTGTCAACAGGGGTTTTATTCTCTCAAAAACAACGGACGGGCGGACGAAAGAGCGAAATCGAAGCGGCGAGTTTAAGTAGTCCCGTCAGAGCGAACAAAACACATTTTAGCGCGTGCATTGCAGCCTTTTTTTTTTTATGGCATAGAGAAGACAAACGAGCACACAGGCCACCTGATGGTAAGTGGAAACTGTGACCCATATACATTCGCATTCACAAGACTGCAATGCAATCCTAGGACTGCAAATGCGTTGCCAACCCTGAGGACTAAGATGGAATGCCTCTATGCTAGTCATTTCACCGGCTGTCTTATCCCCAAACCGGAACACAGGAATGCGAACACTGCTGTTTGGCGGTAGGTTAATGGATAAGAAGGTGGTAGCGTAGCGATCCGGACGGACCCTGCACAAGGTCAGCTACCACCCGCTAAAACACCCGCTACCATGCTGCCAAATTGAAAATGCACGGGACTACTTAAACTCGCCGCTGCGATTTCGCTCGTTAGCAGACCGTCACGTCAGTTGTTTTTGAGAGAATAAAACCGCTGTACAAAGTGCTGTTCAGCTAGGAAATAAGACAGGGGCTATTGCTTAACGCACTCGCAATCGCAATTGTTTTCATTTTAAAAATCGAAGGCTTGTCTGCATACAAAATGAAAACAATTGTTCCGTTTTTAAGCCATATGAGTTTGCGAGTGCGTTAGGCAATAACGACGCTGGATAAGCAGGCCCAGGTGTAGAACGGCACGGGAGGAGGATATCAAGTCAATACGATGCTGCGACATCGATTCCTTACGGGGACTGCATTGACACAACAATTTTTACAGATAGGCTTACTTTAATTAAAATTAGACACATTATATAACAAAAAATAAGCCTTCTATCAAAAAAGTTCGGGATTATGAAAATTCGCAATTTTGATCAATTCGGAATTATGTAGTGCGCCCACACAACCATACTAGGCCCGCAGGAGCATAAAGACAGTCTGACGTAAGATAGGATACACATTGCCCCAGTGGATGTAATTAAACGATCGCCAAAAATTTGTAATGCTAATGTGGGAAGCGCCTGACGCTGATTGCTGCCGTTTTATATTCTGATGGTAACGCGGGAGTTGACGCTGTTAAATTGCATGTAAAATAAATCGATCAAGTGCTAGTAAGTAAAGTAGTAGAGTCACATTGCTAGTTTTTATTACTAGTTCTATTAATTTTTTGTTTAAAAACAGACAAAATACGAGGTTTTAAACAGTGATCCTCAAATTTATGGCTTATGTTTAAAATAATGAAATGTATTAAATCTAAAACGTATACAATTTTTAATTACTGCCATTTTTATTTTTATTTGTAATTCAATTAAATATCTGGTTTTAGCTCTAGGATTTGCCATCATCGTTTATTAGCCTATGGTCAAGTTAATTGAATGGCCCATTTGTTATCATTATTATTCAATCGGATTGAATCAGACTATACATAAATATGAGTAATATACTGAGAACACCTAAAATACTATTTTACTCTTAAGTAAGTAATAAGGATGCGATATCTAATTTCATCGCTCTAAAGCAGATGATTAGTAAATGAAAAGAAAGCAAATACATATGTTAGCAACAACACATAAGTAAGTACCTACAAGTAAAGTAAGAAAAAAAACAGACTGGTTGTGAAACGGTCCCAACCCAGCATGTGTCGGCTGTAAATTCAGCGCTAGTCTTTCGGGGAAAGCGCGTTAGTCCGCATAATCGGGAGACGTGGGATTTAACTTTCGTGCTAACACAGTAAATATTTTACCAAATCAAATTAATTAAGTTAAGTCATATTCTGATCAATTCCAAACACTTGTGTGCCTTGTTTCTTTCGTCCTGTTCCATTCGCGAACAAGAAGAGACAAAAACTACTTATAATAAAAAAAAACAATCCGCTATCTCTTACGGTTCAAAAGATGCAGCTCTTTAAAGTTTAGACAGACGATTGGAAGTTGTTTAACAAGGTCCCTTTTGACACCCTTTGGGTAAGAAAACGTAATAATGTGATCTGACATATGCCAAAATATTGTTTATGAAATATCGAAAATATCCTATATCGACACACGCACGTAAAACAAAATTGTTGCGGTAGTGTCAAAAATATCCCATTATAAATGATTGTCGTTTCACGGCTGACAGCTCCCGGCCGACGCGATGTAACTTTCGAAGGATGCTAGCGTCCAGTGAAGCGTGAACTCGTGAACTTCTTTGTATATAACGCACTAGTTCATTGCAACTGCATCAGTTGTGATACTGCATCTACATCTGGGAAACATGAAGTGCTCGGTAAGTGGTAACGTTATGCGGGTGGTAGGACCTTGTGCAGGGCCCGTCCGGATCGCTACCACCATCTTATCCATTAACCTACCGCCAAACAACAGTGTTCGCATTGTTGTGTTCCGGTTTGGGGGTAAGACAGCCGGTGAAATGACTAGCATAGAGGCATTCCATCTTAGTCCTCAGGGTTGGCAACGCATTTGCAGTCTTAGGATTGCATTGCAGTCTTGTGAATGCGAATGTCTATGGGTCACAGACCACTTACCATCAGGTGGCCTGTGTGCTCGTTTGCCAATTCACGGCAAAAAAAAATCAAAAAAAGTGGTAATGACAGATCAGTGAGGCTAAGTTGCTTAATGCTAACGTAAACAGTTTTCGAAAACTGTCAAAGTATATGTTTAGTTTAGTTTAGTTTATTTATTGCGTAAAACAATTACATTATAAATTATTAGTAATACTTAGTCAAGTGATACAAATACAACAACAATTTAGGGAACCTAAAGTTTAATGTCAACAAATTCTTTAAAGGAATAAAATACATTTTCCAATAAAAGGTTCTTTAGTCGACGGTTAAAAGTTTCATAATATTTTTGATTCACATTTCAAATCAGTAACTCAACGTACTGACGTAGACGCTCGACGTGACCGTCTGGCAGCTTACGTCAATCGTATACATTGATAGCGATAACGATGTCGCCACGCATCTTGTCTATTTTCCAGCGTTTCTATTTTCCCGTGTTTATTATACAGCGTGTCCCTGGATAAAGTGTACTAACGAATAGGGATGAAACTAGATGCAATTTCACCGACAAAAAAATAGTAATTGGGGTAATGTTTTTAAGGTTTTTTTTTATTCGTTGATTGATGTATAAACTCTATCGGAACAAAGTGAAATAATTCAGATTTTGAATCCCAGAGCATGTCCTGTGGCATACAAATAAAATAAAAATCGAATAAATACGCGAAATAAAAAAAAACAATGTGTTTATTTTTTGTAAATTCCTGATAATTCCTCAAATGACTTAAAAATATGCGCACATTACCTTATGTTATTGTTAGCTGTAATTATTGGTGATCTTAATGCAAACACGGCATTTTTGATGACCGGTCAAAGATATTGTGTCGGTTATTATGTGTTGCTAATAAACCTGTTTTATTGTGCTTAGCGTATTTTTTCCTTTTTTTGCTTTTTATTTTATTTGTATGCCACATAAAATAGACCTCACAAGAGGCGAGATATTTCACATTGTTCCGATAGGGTTCACACAGAAATCAACAATTTAATAAAAACCTTGAAAAAATTACCCCATTTTTTTTGGTGTTGAAGTTGCATCTACTTATATCCCTATTCGTTTGTACACTTTATCCAGGGACACGCTGTATAATAATATAATAATGTATTTTAGGGCCCTCTGTGGCCCTAGACAAGATGCGTGGCGACATCGTTAATCGTTATCAATGTATAGGATTGACGTAAGCTGTCAGACGGTCGCGTCAAGCGCGTACGTTAATCCCATACATTTACCGTTTTCGAAAGTCGTTTACGTTAGCGTCAAGTAACTTGTCTAGCCTCACAAACCCTGTATTCAACACGGTAAAACCTTTGATATTTTATCTTATAACATGCATTTTGTAATTTGAACTTAGAACTCCATGTAAAATATCGCACTGCTAGATTAAAATAGTAGTAACACAAAATACAATGCATGTTAAAATTAACTTTAATTCAACTCCTTTGAACTTAAAACCAAACTAGCAAGGATTTTGGGTTAATACTGTTTTGATCTAGCAGTGCGATAATGTACGTGTCGCTCGAACGCACCATCTCCGTTTTATGCGCGCCTAGTACCTACATCTCTAACGAGTTTCACATTGCGAATTAAAAAACCTGCTAGATGCGAGTCGGACTAGCGCCCTGAGGGTTGTGCATATTTTGGTCATCAATATTATTACAACTTTTTTTTTAATCATTCTACTGGTTCTATTTTTGAGAAAAGCACTATACATGCTTCGACCATTATAAGCCATCCTGGACTCGTAGGTATGTATAAAATACCTCATACTCGTCCAGGAAGGCTCACTTACTGGTCTTTGCAGTAATATACTATTAAGATATCCTGAAAACAAAAAAAAATGTCATGAAGGGAATAGAAAAAGAAGCTTGCCCAAGCTTAGAGCTTAACATCGGAATAGGGGCCGTTTTGAGACGGTCAGCTCAGTCAAGATCATTTTATAGAGCGCTAAGATTTTCCCCTGATAGGTCATTTCTTATTAATTTTCCGGTAGATTTTTCTAATATTGTACTTTTCGCAGGTGGCAATAATTCTGGCCGTGTTCGGCGTGGCGGTGGCCAACCCTGTGCCTTCCGGCGTCGGCCTCGGGTGGGGGGGACTTGGTAATACCCCCTCGATTATCAACATCATCATCGTAACACGTGGACATTTCGTGCCTTTACTTTTCTGATCGATTATCAGTCTTTATAAACTTTGGAACATGAGTGTCTTTTCTATCTGACTATAATATTCGATCATTTATTTTCGTTTAAGACTGCGCCGAGCGTACGCCGGATGTACAGTGGCGCCCTCATGACTGTTATTGTGTTTTCTAATAAACTAAAGTATTTTCTTGAAATTGGCCGTTAGGTCTTATTCTGCAAATGCAAACACAACTTACAGGGTATATCACATAGTTAAATAACAATTCACCTTCGAGTTATCAAGTTAACGGAAAAACGTGGCCACCTTTTCCCGTTAAGCTGACTACTCAAAGGGTAATTAAATAAATAAATAAATACAAGGGGACAATTGTTATTCAAGTTTGTTACGTATCCTATAAATTGTGTTATTACTTGCGCTACAAAAACGTATCGTCTGATCGCAAGGAAATTCTTTAGTTAATTAGATAACACAATAATAGTAATGAGGGCGCCACTGGACCCTCGACGTTTGGTCGGTGCAGTCTTAATAACCATACTGCCCTACTAAGCTTAATGGTTATATCTCAGACAAAACAACTGTAGAAATTGCAACCTGGTTTCAAACAGGACAGAGTTGAATCTGCTTTGGCAATTGAATTCAGATATATCGCATTTTTGCTTAGGAGGGCAGCATAGCACATCGTTTAAAGCCTACCCTAATACCACATGTTTTTCTAGGAACCGTGTTGCTTCCCAGCGCAGTATCTCAAAGCTCTACCATCATTAACCATGGCCTGAGCATCCCCGTGGTCAAGCCTATCATCTCCGCCCCGATCTACACGGCTCCTATCATCAAAACCCCTATCATCTCGGTGCCTATCATCAAGAGCCCCATTATCTCCCCCGTCGGTCTTAACTGGGGAGGCCTCGGCTACGGCTGGGGCGGTCTCAACGGCGGATGGGGCGGTCTCAACGGTCTCGGCTGGGGCGGTCTCAACGGACTCGGCTGGGGCGGCCTCGGCTGGAAAGGCGGCAAAGTCTGGCATTGATCAATATTGCAACGATATTGCTATCTTGAGCTGAAACATTTTTAACTGCGAATATAAAATTGGCTTTTATGGTTTTGTTTTATTGAATTGTAGGAGATTGGTTTAACGTGTGAGGCAAGGTTGGTTGGTTTTTGTGCTGTTTTATACTAAGTTATTACTGATTTTAGACTAACCTGATCGAGCACCGAAAATCAAATATGGTTTCGTAGAATTTTTGCGGAGAAGAAAGAACGATATTTTGAGTATATATGAAAAACTAGGTTTGTACGTTTCCATTTTTTTATTTCAATATTTCCAAGAAACACCTAGTTTTTCATACCTAATTATGTATAAAATATTAGGCAGCCTCATACGCTCGATCTTATCGACTGCAGCCATGCTGCCAAATTGTAAATGCACGCGCTAAATTGTGTTTTGTTCACCCTGACGAAACTACTGAAACTTACCGCTGCGACATTCACTCATTCGTTCGTACATACATGCATACATATCTACCTATTTAAAGTAAATGCTTCATGACTTGCGTTATAGGTTAAACCAAGATGGCGGCGCGTAACAAAATGGCGCTGGTTTTGCTCATCGCCGTACAAACCGCGGTAGTGGTCTGTCGACGCTCCACTGACGGTGAATCTAATTCCAATGACGTAACCTCTGAGGAAAGCAAGTTATTTAATGTTTTTCTTTATCTTTATACATTCTTTATCTTATTTCTTTCCGCGTCTATCTGTCTTTTGGTCTTTCATTTTGTCTGTAGGATGTCTGTAGGTACCTATATCCGCTATCTCCTAAACCTCGCAACGGATTTTGATGCGGTTTTCACCATCAGTTAGATATTTTCTTATGGTACGTTTATATTACAAAAGACCACCCTTTTGTACCCTGTTGACCATTTTTGTCTCGTGATAAACCCAACCCAACCCAACCCAAAAGTTTTTTTTGTACTGTGTCCTGAGGTTCTAGCCAAGATGCATTACGTTAACTAGCGTTTCTAACTTTCGTATGAAATCACTTTAATTTTTCAACCCCCCATACATATTGGTTGTACTAAAAACCGATGAGGGCAAGCAAGTTATACAACTAAGTAGTTACTTACCTATGCTAAATTTCAAGTTGATAGCTTCTATAGTCTCAGGGAAAACCTGCTCTGACACATACGGACAGACACCGAAGTATCACCATAAAGTTTTCTTTTTACCATTTTGGTACGGAATCCTAAAATGTACTTAGATGGAGTGCTTAATACCTGACAACGCCCTTATCTTCGGAGTTTATGGACCAAAAACTCTGAAAAAATCCTGATTTAAAAATTGGAAAAAATATCATATAAATTTAAGAATTATATTTTAGTCAAGGACCTTATTGCATAGAAAATAAAGTTTTCCAACTATTATTATTACATTAAATACGGAATCGGTGCGCGAGTCTAACTAGCACTTGGCCAGTTTTTTTTATGTTCGCAAAGCATTTGTGTTTGGCGTCTCGATATTGCAAATATCTGTATAAATTAATAAACCGATATAATAATATTGATAATTTAAACGAAATGTTTAATAATAACATTCCAAATGTTATGCGTGGACGTTTCCCGACGCTGAAACATTATTTGTTTAAATAAGTATCCACATATCCAAAATAATATTAGGTAGGTACATTAGATATACGCAAGAAATATCAACACTAGTTTGTATACACGGTGATTCTTTATCGGTAATCAGGAGTTGAAAATTATTAATAAGCAACAAAAATGGAATTTAATGGTTGATGTCTCAAACAATTAACTCACTGTTTAATTTATTTAAGTTAATGATATTGTTAAAACCAATCACCACTGGATACATGGACATCCTACATTAATTATTGAAGTGAAGTAGATACGTCAAGTGCCATCGCTTTGGCGGGAAATTTGACAGATATTACGTCAATAAACTTATCAGTTAAGTGTTGTTAACTCATAGACTAAACAATTAGTAGGGTGACAATTAATTTCAATTAAAAGTTAGTTTCAAAATATATTTTTTACATAAAAAAATAAGTTTTGTTTCATGTAACTGCGACTTAAACGTGATCGCCGTGATCTACCTACCAGTGACGCGATTGGTTTAAAAACGAAATGAATAGAAACGCTAGTTAGCGTAGTGCATCTTGACAAGGGCGTCAGTACCCTTACCATGAGCTACAAATACCGTACTCGCTAGCGAGTCGAATGCTCTGTCCCTTGCACTCTATAACAATACTGCGAGGTTGTGAGGAACAGAGCATTCGTCTCGCTAGCGAGGACGTTAATTGCAACTCATGGTAAGGGTAGGTATCTATTGTCATCAGTGTTATCACTAATCTACTGTTATCGCCTAATCGGGCCTTGGTATTTGTATACTTTCTCGGAAAGCTCGATTCTTCGTCGACCGTGATCTAACTTTTTGGTCTAGCTAGACTAGGGCCAAGAGTAAATCGATAAGACGTCAAAAAAACCGGCCAAGTCCCGGAGGTTTCTGTACCATATATACGTATTTTATTTTTTGATCGAATTGTTAAAGGTTTTCCTGTAATCTACAAGCAATGAACTATACAACGTGTTACAAAATACCCCGTAAAAAATCTAATAAATTATCAAAGCCTAAAATATTGTCAACCCTAGTAAGCTGTCATGTCAGGGAACCGGAGTTAGCATAGATTATTTTAACAGAGAGGCCTACCTACCAATTTAATAATTTTTCATCTTAACCCATTATCGCCCAAAAGTAAACTGTCTATTTTTTTTTGTTTTTATTGCAACAATAGTAATATTTATTAAGAAAATCCAAAATTAAATAATGCCTTTTTTTTGCTATAACTAGCTTTATTAACATCTAATTCGATTTTCTTAATGCATAATCAATTTGTCATAAATTAAGAGACATGTATGACCATATTGAGCAATGATATCAATTGAGACTTCAGAAAAACCACTGAAATCTCAGTTTTATTAGCTGTACCCGTGCGAGTACAGTAGGCGTTAAAGGGTTAAATGGGTTTAAAACCATATCCCGACGAGCGAGGTTGTGCATTGTACAAGGCTTTGGGCCGTTCCTGTAATTTTGACGTTCTTTACGAAAAAGTAAGTGCTAGTTTAGGTTTCTTCGTAAGTAGTTTAGGTCTTTTTAAATCTTCCAAAACTCGATTATTATTTATTTATTTATTTATTTATTAAACCAGCAACAAAAATTACAAATATACAAAAGCCCTGCAAAACTGTATTAGTACAGTTTGTCTGCAGGAAGACTTTAAAATAACAGTAAGTACTATAATCTTAATATTATACAATGTTTAGTTCGACACAATGGATAGCGATAATATAATTCTAAGGCAGTGTATCTAAAAGATATTTCTTTAGTTTTCTCTTAAATATACGTTTATTTTGCTCAAGACGGATGTCCTCAGGTAAACTGTTGAGAATATATGGCAGGCGCTTTTTTAAAGTTCTGTCCCCGTAATAATTGTTAACTCTAGGCACATCGAATTTACCGGCAGACACCAATCTCGTTCCATGATTGTGATCAATTCTACGCAGGTCATGCTGCCAATTGTCATGGTTATTAATAGCTAAAAGGTATTTGTGCTTTAAAGTGACAGGGAGGATCTTACATATTTTGAACAATTTTCGATAATCATTTTTACAGTTATTTTTAATCTTTTGAGAGACAAGAAATTTTAAAAAACGCAATTGCAAGGATTCCAGTTTATCTAAGTAAGATTTAAAAGTGAGACCATAACAATTAAGAGCATACCCCAGTACAGAATCTACCAACGCAAAATATAAACATTTTAGAGTACCAACAGGAACTCTATAGCTAAGATGGTAGAACTTACCCAACAAAACTCTTAATTTATCACAGATATTATCCACATGCTGAGACCAGGAAAAACTAGTATCTATTTTAACTCCTAAATATGTAACACAATCAACTTTATCTATAGGATTACATCGGCAATGGTCCTGGTGACTATGCAAGCACTGATAATCATGGGCAACCAAATGAAAATTAAGATCTGGTATCTTCAAATAAGGCGAGTGTATCACAAGTAGGTTAGTCTTCTCCGCGTTCAATAAAATACCGTTGTCATGAGACCATCGCACTATTGCATCTATATAAGCTGCATAGAGCGACTCATGTCAACAAGGTCAGTCCCGGCAGACACAATGCACAAATCGTCAGCGAACATGTAAGGTGTACTGTAACGTATGACTCCACCTATACTATTTACATGCATCAAATAGCACACTGGCCCACATCCAGAGCCCTGCGGAACCCCACAGTCGACCGCCACCTCGTCACTGAGCATCTCACCCACCTTCACGCGATAAGTCCGGGACATCAGGTAGTCGCGGAACCAGCCATTCAGCGGCTGCCCGATGCCGCATTCGTCCATTCCATTTAAAAGCGTATCCGTTTCGAGAGTGTCAAAAGCTTTTTTATAATCAAAAAATATTACTGAGACTACTTTTTTATTTTCTAAATGCGAATTAATTTCATCTACAAATTTTGCTAACAGAGTATGAATACCTTTTCCTTTTTGAAACCCGTGTTGATAATTATTAAGGATAGAATTTAACAGAAGGTAATCTCCTATTTGTTTAACAATACATTTTTCCATTACCTTTTCTACACTTGACAAAATTGCTATAGGCCTATAATTTGAGAATACTTTCCGGTCACCTTTCTTATGGATTGGACGAATTACAGCTTCTTTAAATTTACTTGGGAACTGATTATTTTTAACTGACAAATTAATTAAATTAGCAATAACGGGACTCACCTTATCAACTAGCAGTTTTAGGTCAGTCATGCGCACCAGGTCGCTGCCGGGTGCCTTTTTTGCATTCATTCTTGTAATAACTTTTTTAACCACATTGCTATCCACGGGCTGCCACCTCATGCTCATGTCAGACCCACTCACATACGTGTCCCTATCTAACCACTTATCAATACATACATGTTTAATTTGGTTAATATCATTTGAAAAAGAATGTGCAAACTTATCACATATATCTTTCACACTACCCTGGTGGCTCATATTATTAAGTATGCTATTATCAATCGACTGTGTATTTTTCCCCAATAAACTGTTTATTTTGTCCCAGATCTTTTTGATATTCTTATTACAGTCTAAAATACATTGCCTATCATATTCATTGTTACACTTTGCAATGGCCTTATTACATCTATTCCTGTATCTAGTGTTTTTCAATCTTTTCATCATATTCTTAGGGTTATTGCACCATATCGTATACAGTCTATCTCTTTCTAGAATCATATTTTTCAAATTATTATTTATCCAGTACTTGTTATTTCTATTATTCAGATTCGGAGAAATACATTTGTTTATATAACATTCTTCATATATCTTAGTGAAAATATTACTAAAGGAAGTATATAGTTCAATAGGGCACTGGATACTCAATAATTCATCAAAGTTAGCTTGTAATAGCTTATCTCTGACTAAACGATTATCCAGCACACGTCGAGTGGCCGGCACCGGCGACCGCGGCGGCACCGGCCGCATGCCTCCCGGCGGAGTGTCATTCCATTCTATCGAAGCCGCTACATAGTAATGATCCGATACTTTATGTGTGATGACTGCCGAATCTATCAATGCCGAAGGTGCTCTGACATAAATATGGTCCAAACATGACTCCACTACCTTATCAACGACTATCTCTCTTCGCGTTATTTCATGTATACATTTAGTGAAACCATGTTCAGCCAATAAATGTTCATACTTAATCACATTCTGGTCCTTATTGCTCATTAAATTCAAGTTGATATCACCGCAAAAAAAATTACTTTAGATCCGAAAGGGATGGATTGTAAAATGTCACTAAACTCTGCGAGAAAAACTGTAATTCTATCTTGTTTACTAAATCTTGGCGGTCTGTACATAGCAAGTATAAAAATTTGATCATTACCATGTTCCAACTCGATGGCAACACACTCCGCCGAGCGCATGGTGCTCGCAGCCGCCACCACCCCGCCCGCCCGCACCGACCACTCCGCTCGCGTGTATACGAGGACCCCTCCGCCGCTGCGCCCGTTACGAGTATAGGCATTCATATTATACCCAGTAATATTATAAAAGGACAGAAGATGAAAAGGAACATTTGGTTCAGTTACTACAAGAACATCTATTAAATTTAAGTGACCATCAAGAGATACCAAAAGCTCGCTAAAGTTTTTCCTTAATGACCGAATGTTCACATGTAATACACATAAATCTTTATTGTATAGAGACTGCTTAAACCAGTTACTTAAACTATCAGCACAGACGTAATTAACAGATACATCGGAAATTGAATCTAGGAGACATATATCCGCGAAAGTAAAAAATAATATATCTTTATAAGAAAGTGAACGGAGTCTGTCACTCTTTATTAAGGAGTTCATTTACTTCATTCTCAGACCGCACGCATCTAGATTTATCACCATCAAACTTCTTAATGAGTATTCTGCCGTTGCTAACCCATATGTACTTGTAGATCCCACGTAGACGGTTCTTAGTTATCCACAGTAGGGCTCTCGCTGCTTTTGTAAGGTCCTCATTTATATATATCTTACTCGTGTCCGATCCACCTGTGATCATGTTACTCGTCGTTTCCGACACCTTTCGTCGGTGGACCAACCAACCGTCACGAGAATGAGTTCCAGATGATTTAAACCCTACTATGATAGGCGCCGGCTTACTACCTGCTTTTACAGGGCGAGTGCGCCGCGCCCACTCAATGTCGTCAATGTTCACATTAATTATGTTTCCTATTTTGGCAACCAACTCCTTAACATTCTCGCCCGGCAGCTGTTCAACGCCAACTATCTCAACATTGTTCTTGCGCGATGCTTGCTCCAGCTCACTAATTTTTTGTTCGATTGCTGCGTTGCATTTGTCGAGGTGAATACACTTGTTACTCAGGCTTATCACTGTATTTTCAAGCTTCTGTATTTTCTGTTTAGATTGGTTATGTTCTGCAATCAATGTGTCATATTTATCAGACAGTAAGCAGAGGCTCTGAGTAATTGACTCGAGATCTTTCTTCAACCCTGGAATGACCCCTACCTTCTTTTGGATATCTTTAAGTATTTTAGCAAAACCTTTCATCTCTCCTTCTGGCTCCTCTTCCAAACAATCGCTGTCCTCACAGTTATTGCAATGAATGCGATCTCTCCCATTCTGTAAATCTGTAGCTAACCCTTTAACACAAGATCTGTGAAACGTACCTTGGCATGGGCCTTGACACATAAAGTGCGGGCCTCTCTTTGCCAGGACTTTTTTACATTTTTGGCACTCCATTTCTATTTCTTAGCACTTAGTATAGCAATATTACAATAGTATCCTGCAAACCAGCAATGCAACAAAAACATGCGACCAAAACATGCGCTACGAGCGGCGTAGCAATCCGTAGCAAGCGCAGGCAAAACGCAGCACCACTCCTATCTCACTCCCACAATCCCCTAGGGGGGCACCATGCGGCCCTCTTATGCAGGCGTGACAAGGAGGGTCCGAGATTCACACGTAGCACGCGTAGACTAAGGGACAACCATACTCGCGAGACACTTAGTTACAAACAAAAGGGACTAAACAGGAGGTCCTGATACACTGGTTTATATAATTGGCTAGCGGGGACACGTCCGCTGTCCCCGGCTTCTCGCGCCGAACTACGTGACGTGACTAGTGTGACGTTAGGTATTTTATTGATGAGAAGAATAAAACTACCCAGTCCAAATTAAATTTTATTGGGGAACCACGTCCCGAGAATAGGTTTGAAATTAAGGGTTGTGGTATCTATTGCCCGTCTAGTTTTACCACCGTAGCACCGGTACTCTCCTGGCTGGTCGAGCGGAGACCTCGTCGATGACGGCAGCTCAGACAGCGGTGACGAGGGACAGAACAAGCGCCGGGGAGAAAGGATGGCACCAGCGGTCGCCGAGATGGTGTTGAGTGGTGTCTTGAGCGTATTTGTAATATCTATCTAATCGAATTCTGTACATTTTGTTAGTATGTCTCTTAATCGTTTCACGAATTAGGTAAAAATGTACATAAACAATCTGCGTAGTTTACTCTTTAATTTTACTGAAATAGGGTTTTCACATCAATGAAAGCAATAATGGTTTTCTTTTTTTTGCCGATAAGTCATGCGGTGATAGTACGGTTCTCAAATATTGTAAATGGACTTATTATAAGGTACCATTTAACCCCCTTTCGGCTTTACGGGTATTTTTGTAGCACCTTGTATATTATATTTCTTTCAAAATATTAGGCTCAGTAGTTTGGGAGATCAGGGGATCAGGGTATGGTCAATTTTTTTGTCGTCTTTCATAAATAAAATAAAATCTATTTATTTTATAATAATCAAAAATATATATTTGAAATCCTCATAACGAGCCCTTTCATTTTGATATGTGACACAGGAAGGTTTGCAAATAATTTTTGTTTATTTTCCTAATTTTATCCCCTTTGTACTTCTGTGTTTGGGTCATCAATTTACATTATGAGTACCAAATTTCAATCGGTCCTGAAGTTTCGGAGCAAATTGGCTGTGACAGACGGACAGACATGCACGAGTGATCCTATAAGGGTTCCGTTTTTTTTGTACGGAACCCTAAAAACTATCCTATTTCTTATAGAAGTGAAAGGGAAGGCGGAGCAAGACGGCCGACGCCGCATAACACCACAATGGCAGTACGATGGTATACCTATAGAGGTTGGAGCAAGTGGGAGGAGGCAAGTGGAGAGGCCTAATGAGCGGGCCCCGGGGGAGGAGAGGATTAGGGCCCAAGCGGAGATATCGAGGGTCCGGGCCCAGGCGGAGAACGCGAAGTTTTGGGCCCAAGCGGAGAAGTCGAGGGTCCGGGAACTGGCGGAGAATGCGAAGGTTTTTATTTAAACTGTTTATTACCAAAAGACTTAACTAAACAGTCTTAGCTATAATCTATACTTTTAGAATTAAATAATAGTAACATTACTTATTAACAGAGATCGGAATAGGTAGAGCTAATTTGCCTAAACTTGACGCATATTCATTCATGCGTGAGCGAAATGGGAATCATTATTGAATGAAGGTGCATCCAGTTTAGGCAAATTAGCTGTACCTATTCCGATCTTTGCTTATTATTATTAACTACAAAAATGAATAGGTATTTCATAATAGTAAATTATACACCGAGGGGATAAAGCACTTTTTATGTCACGGTTGCGATATTGAATCCTGAGCAAATGGAGTCTAGATTTAACTCCCGAGCGTAGCGAGGGTGTTACGAGTTAATTCCTGAGCGCGCTTCCCGGGAATTAAAACGGACTCCTGCGCTCGAGAGATAAATCTAGAGTTTGTCAGGATTCAATATCGCGCCCGTGAAATAAAATAGTGCTTTATCCCCTCGATGTTATAATCTACTATTATTTTTCCAACCACACATCATAGCTCTATTTACAACACTTTTACTAATCCATAACTTTCTCTATGACGGGTCTAGGGAAATCATTTAGCATAAAAGATGAGTAGTGAGATATCGCAGCCGTATTGGTTATTGCTTCGCGGGATGGTAAAACTTTTCTCATTCGTCACTTCGTAGATTGGTTGGTCTCTTATACATATCTAGGTAGCTTCCCCAGCACGTCCTCATATTCTAAAATTACCGTGAGCTTAAGACTGCGCCGAGCGTACGCCGGGATGTACGTGCCGCCCTCACTACTTTTATTGAGTTTTCTAATAAATTAAAGTATTTTCTTGAAATTAGACGATATGTTTTTGTACTACAAATGAAAACACGACTTATAGGGTATATCACATAGTTTAATAACAATTCACCTTCGAGTTATTAACTTAACGGAAAAAAGTGTCCATCTTTTCCCGGTAAGTTGACTACTCAAAGGGTAATTGTTATTAAAGTTTGTTACGTATCCCATAAATTGTGTCTGATTCTAAGGAAATTCTTTAGCTAATTAGAAAACACAATAATCGTAATGAGGGCGCCACTGGACGCTCGCCGTTTGCTCGGCGCAAATACATTCAGGATTCTACAGTATTGGAATAACTTTAAAGTTGAATGATTTAATTTAATTATGTCTATATTGTCGTTAAATCTTTAACGGGGTTATTTTTTAACCTTCTAAATTGGATATTGTATTTTACTGAATTTTATGAGTTCTTCCATAGCTAGAAAAGCCGTAGCTCATTACTAAGTCTGCCAACGGAATTTATAACAGACGCAACACGTTGTAAGGCATTTTGTATTTTAGGTTCGGGCCCGAGTGGAGAAAGCAAATGCTTATGCCCAACCGGACGCGTCGAAGGCAAGTAAGTCTCCTTTATTCTTAAGAGGGCACATTAGTCCAGGGTAGTGATTCTGTAAACAACGCCGGTCGTGCGGACTGTCGAGTGAAACCAAGCGGCGAGATTAAGTAGTCCCGTCAGTGCGAACAAAACACATTGTAGCGCGTGCATTTTCAATTTAGCAGCACGATGGGTCGAACGTATAAGGCTGCTTAATTGAAAATGCACGCGCTACAATGTATTTTGTTCGCACTGACGGGACTACTTAATCTCGCCGCTTGGATATCACTCGACAGTCCGCACGACCGGCGTTGTTTACAGAATCACTACCCTGGATCATATTTGAAAAGGCACAATGCAAGCGGCAAATCATGTAACAGGTGGGGTGACCGCGTTATCAGAGAGTTATGAGTGTTATGACCCTGCAGAATACGGATCTGCCTGTCGCCATTCCGAAATTTGAACCGGAAGCACGGTATACCAGAAAAGGTGCAACCCATACAATACTTCGTCGTACGTTTAGTAAATCGTTGTTCCGGTACCCTAAAACAGGTCAAACTTTTATGATTTTGTCATATGTTGTAAAAGACCACATCTAGTCATGGTAACCCTAATTTCCGCCATCTTCACTTCACGTCACTTTTTCCGTTTTTATGCCTTTAATGTCGTTAAAGTTCTTGCTTGTGCTAATCATGGTTTTGCAATATTGTAGAATGCAAAATCGCGAGATTCTCAAGGAAGGCACATTTTTTAGGGGGAACTTTCTCGAGTGCCGGTGCGTTTGTGGTTGCGAGATTCTTTAAAAAAAGTTCTTGGAAAAGGTACGTCTATGGTTGTGAGATTTTGGAAAGTTCCCAGTGACGGGGCGCTTCATATTCCACTGTTCTCGAAAGTTCTCAAGAACGGTGCCAAAACTCGACTCGCCGATCCGTTTGGCTGCTGCCGCGAAGTGGATCCCATCAGGTTGATGCGAGTCGAGTCAAATCGAGTTGCGATTCGTTAGCGGCCGAGTCAACTCGAGTTATCCGAGTTGGAATAAATTCGTAACATCGCTACTCGCTAGCGAGTACGTTAATTGTAACTCAAGGCGTACTTTTTCGAGTCAAATCGGAGAAATACTGGAAAAGGGCCGAGCAAGTGGAAAGAAGTGGTCTCTGCCTACCACTTGTTTTTCTTTTTATGGCATAGAGAAGACAAACGAGCACACAGACCACCTGATGGTAAGTGGAAACTGTGACCCATAGACATTCGCATTCACAAGAATGCAATGCAATCTTAAGACTGCAAATGCGTTGCCAACCCTGAGGACGAAGATGGAATGCCTCTATGCTAGTCATTTCACCGGCTGTCTTATCCCCAAACCGGAACACAACAATGCCCCCCCCAATGCCAATGCCAATGTTCCCATCTGGGAAACAGGCGTGATTTAATGTATGTATGTATGGTAAGGGTACCGTGTATTTGTGTAATTCTCGAGGGCTCCACGGCGACGGGCGGCGGCACATGACTCCGCTGTGGCAGTACGACGGGGTCGCCAGCGAGCAGACGAGGCGCCGGGCGCACCGCTCGGAGCACTCCCAGCATGACAGCCCGCATTCGAGTAAGTCTTGTTGTTATACACATCGCTACCTCATGGCATTTAGGTAGCACTAGACAGATTAGTGATGAGACAAGTTTCCTAGGTGTCTTTACAGATAAGATAAAATAATAAATAAATATTACCTTTTTTTTTTTTTTTTTATGGTATAGGAAGGCAAACGAGCAGACGGATCGCCTGATGGAAAGCGATTACCGTCACCCATAGACACCTGCAGCACCAGAGGAGTCACATAATGACGAAGTAGGTTTCACGACTAGTTTAAAAACATCAACGTCAATGTCAATGATATTGTCATTCATTTACTTACTCGTTATAATTATTACGAGACGTGTCGTGAAACATAGTTTTTTGGGGAAATCATTAGGAAGCACCCAGAACTCCTACTACACGGCGAAAAGGTATAATTTTCTTACACAAAGTGGATTTTCTCATGTAGAAGACGTAGGCTGACTTGTAAAAATTTAGAACAAACATTAATTGTTTATTACAAATGTCATATATTAAATTATTGAAAATACAGACCGGCCGGTATTTTCCTTAAAGGCCGGCAACGGACCGACAACTCAACTTGAGTTGCCAGTGTTCATGGGCGGTGGTGATTACTTCCGATCAGGTAAGCCGCATGCTCGTTTGCCTCCCTCTTTTATAAAAAAAAAAAAAAAACTTTTTTTCAAATTGGTTTCCTTTTCTCGACTCGTACAGGAAGAACGTTGTCACATCACTAGTCCGTTAGAAACTGTCAAGTGCTACCTAAATGCCACGAGTTAGCGATGTGTAGTTATTAATTAATATTAATAAATGAGAATGTTTGGATATTTGTTACTCAACGGATTGGGATCAAACGTGGCACACAATGTAAACTCGGAATTAGAGATCAAAATCCTAACCTCAAATCAAAATCTACAATGTGTTTGATAAATGGTTTGAACCTTCTTAGCTTATTTATTAATATTTATATTTATTATTATTTATTTATTATTATTTTTATTATTATTTATTATTTGTGGTCGATAGTGAGTGGACGGGTCGGAAGGGGCCGCCCTAGGCGTACTTTTTCGAGTCAAATCGGTGAAATACTGGAAAAGGGCCGAATCTTAAGTACCCGAAACCGACGTGCGTGCATGACTCGATGTATGAATGTGGAAGAAGCGAAAGAAATTTGTCAAGATCGTAGCAAGTGGAAAGAAGTGGTCTCTGCCTACCCCTCTGGGAAACAGGCGTGATTTAATGTATGTATGTTATATTACTCTAGGATTTTTTTTTTTTAATTATTATTGTATCCATTCAAGATTAGTTGTTTAAACTTTTAGTGTTAGTCCCTAATAGACTGTATGATTGCTGGCGCGTGCCTGTTATTGGCGCATAAACTTTAATTTGGATACCTATTTCAATTTTGTAATGTTTATGTGCCTGGCATGTCTAATAAATAAATAAATTAATTAATTAAATAAATAACCTCAATTGACGCACATTCGCTGTGATTACTGCAATTTGGTAGGCTTGTGTCGGTGAGCAACTAAGAACTGAAAGGAATGAGGTCCCATCACGGACCGAATGTAGTTCTTCGTAAACGATCGGAATCGGTCTTCGGCGAACGAGTAAAGAGCGCACGGCACGGCACTCGAGGTGAACGAGACCAATACCTATTTCAAAACGTGTCGTGCTCAGATCTTGAAATTTCTAACTAAGACCGAACTATATGTAAGTAGTAATGGATTGACCGAGATCGGAGCGCTCCCTTTAAAGCCCGAGGGGGCACAACCTCACATTTTGGTTTAAGTGTAGGTATTTTTATCAATAAAACTTACCCTAATACATACATACATACCTTCACGCCTGTAATCCCAAAGTGGGGTAGGCAGAGCTACAGAATTACCTACAAATTAAAAACTTGTTGATCATTCTGTAGCGACATAATAATCCTAATATTACTGGTTAAACAACTGTCAGATTTTGATCTCGAATTCATTTCCGAATATACGTTGGGTCCTGGAATAGGACATAGGAAAGTTTTTATCACACACATCTCATTCTCAATGAATCGTTGAAAACAATTTGCTCACAAGGTGGCACAATTTTGTATGGCCGAGTAACGAAATTAAAAAGGTACAGTCACGAGATTTTATTTGGTACCTTAGGTCCAAAGTCAATCTGACATTCTACAACAATAAGGTTCAGTTTCCTAAAAGTTACAAATGACTTGACATCTCTAGTGACATTGAAAGTGAAATGGGTCCCAAATTAACGCTCGTGACCGTACACAGTCTCAGCTAGCCATATGTGGGTCCTAATCCTTTCAGTTTGTATTCATTGGTCTGTGCGTACCTACACAAAAGTGACTAAAGAAACACGCGTTTAGTTCTCCATATATGAACTAGATGGCGCTAGCTCTGATTTAAAACTCAGTATGCCTGTTGCCTTGGTGTGTATCAGTCTGGTTGGTTAAGCTTAATATTTCGTCATCAGTTCGGTTAAATAAAGGTGTATAAATGTCATTATCCATTTATTCCAACAGAGCGCAGTGGCAGTCACACTAAGCATAAAAGCCATAAAGCTCCAACTCCTGAATCTTCAGAAGAAGCCTGGTCCTCGACACCCACCGCGCCTACCACGACCACCACTACCACCCCCGGACCCGTGTTCCCCCCCCTCGACCCCCGCTACCGCCGCATATTTAACGCCGACGAGACCGCCAAAATCGAGGACTATCCGTTCATTGCCGCCATTTTGGTGAACAACGAACTGTGGTGTGGGGGAGCCATTATTAATGGAGACTCGGTGCTCACCGCGGCACACTGCTTGCAGCTGTAAGTATCTCCTTCGACTTTCAAAATGAAAACGATTACGATTGCAAGTGCTTTAGGTAATAGCCCCCGAGAGCTCGGGACCGCTTTAAAAAATACCGGTTTATTTCTGTTTAGCTCCGAACTATGCGAACGTTTTGAGAACTTTATTTTAACCGTAACTAACCGGTTTAATTCGATCCACGAGCGGCGAGTCTAGAAAGCAACGTGTTCGTTGCAACTGGGTAAGTACCTAATACGAGATATAAGAACTGATTATATCACAGTCAAAATATAAACGCTGACTTAGTATAAACCTGAGGGGCTAACAATTGTTCCACTTTGCAGCCAATTGAGATTGCGAGTGCGTTAGGCAATAGCGACGCAGTTTAGTATAACGTTCACTGGAAATAACGAACGAATGCAGCAGCGGGCTTCTGCCGAACGATCGAAAGATTATTGAGAATGCTCGCGCTAAAATGTGTTTTGTACGCTCAGACGGTACTACTTAAAGTCACCGATTCGCCGCGTGCACTCGTTCACGACCGACCGAACGCCGTTTTTAAGAGAATAACACCCCGCTGAGATGTAGGGAAGCAGGTACAAATCAAACACCGATCTGGTTCTAGGATTCTATTCATCTGCGTCACACGCTCAACGCCCGGCTCGGAACTACCCTACATTTGATAGTCACAATAAAAGGCATACCCTACACTACACACCTCCACCCTTATTCTAATAGTATAATAACATATTTCAACACCCTTATAATTATTACACCTTGTATACTAATAAACTTAGGTAGGTACAGTCGAAGACATTTACCGTAAATTCACTTAGATCTAGATATATAACCACTAAACTTTAATGTACAATTTAATCAATTAAAGCTTAAATAATAACGTAAATCAAGCATAGTATAATTCAACGTACCTATACTGAATACATCCCTAAATATAGTAATGCAAGTTCTCCTTAATTTCCATACTCTAAAAGAGTCCTTAAACACTAATAATATAGTAACCATGGACTGATCTTCATATTTGTCATACCAATCAACAACTTTGTATTACTCGTAATTACAGTCTGTAACGTGCTGGATTATCGATACGGCACTTACGTATCGGCCTAACATGAGACGGCAAAGAACGTGACGGAGTTGATGCCTGCGGGCTGAGGCCGGCCGCCCCCGGGTCCTCGTCCTCGCCATCTCCTACGCTCGGGCTCCCGCCTGACGCGTCCGCTGCCGGAGGCATAGATCTTGCTGGACTCCCAGTATGGATGACTCCCGACTGTTTCCCCGAACCTTCCGAAGGGTTTCGATCTACCTGATTGGTTGGGCAAATTAAAGTACTTCTAGGCCGCTGCCTTAGCTGGTCAATATGCCTATGTGAGGTTTTACCTAAATCATCCACCACTGTGTAGTTCCTACTCCCTAACCGCTGCGAAATTTGCCCCGGCAACCACTTGTGGCCCCCGTGATACTGGCGCACCCACACTTCCTCTCCCGACCTTAAAATCGACTCAGAATTTTTGCTACTGCCCGCTTGTACTCTCTGCGCGTCAAGCACTTTGTTTGTACAATCAGGTCGAAGAACATCTAACCTAGTACGTATTTTCCTGCCTAGCATTAACGACGCTGGACTCTCCCCCGTAGTACAGTGCTCGGTGCTGCGGTAATAAAGCAAAAATGTAGATATGGCCAACCCTATTTTTTTATTTTGTCTAACCGCTTTTTTTATTACCCGTTTAATAGTGCGCACCGCATTTTCCGCAGCGCCATTGGACGCAGGATGGTAAGGGGCTGCAAATGTATGTTCTATTCCTAATTTGGACAGGAATGCCTCGAATTCGGCGCTAGTAAAAGGCGGGCCGTTATCAGAAACTAGTTGCCTGGGTAAACCCCATCTAGCGAACGTCTCACTCAATCTATCTATTGAATGAGGCGCAGCCGTGCTAGGCACTACAAACACTTCCATCCATTTTGTCCTAGCGTCGACAATTATTAAATAAATTTTACCGAACATTGGACCCAAAAAATCGACGTGTATCCGCGACCACGGTTTGGCCGGCCAAGGCCACGAGCACGGCGCATGGCGCGCCGGCGCGTCCGCCTCGGCGGCGCACACGGGGCAGGCACGGCAGTGCGCCTCCAGTGCCTCGTCAAGGCCCGGCCACCACACGTAACTCCGAGCTATTGCCTTTGTTTTCACAATGCCCATATGGCACCCGTGCAGCTCCTCTAATACTTTACCCCGACAACCCTCAGGCACGACTACCCTGTGGCCCCACATTACGCATCCTAACTCCTCATACAATTCGTTTTTGCGCGTAAAGTATGGTTGTAATGTTTTAATTTCATTTTCCGCTGGCCATCCGTCCCGCAAGTAAGCTAGAATTCTACTTAAAATTGGGTCACGCGCAGTAAGTCTTTTAACCGTACTAAAATCTAACGACATAGCATCCTGAGCGAAATGTAAATATGTCTGTTCCGGCACTACCGGAGTTCGCGACGAGCCCGGCAGTGGCAGGCGTGACAGTCCGTCAGCCCCGTTGAGCTTCGTGTTCACGTACTCGATGTCATACGAATACGCGGACATTTTAATAGCCCATCGCTGCAGACGGCTGGCCGCCATCGCCGGGACCCCGTGCTTAGGGCCGAATATACTTACAAGCGGCTTGTGATCAGTACGCAAAGTAAATCGTCTACCGTACAAATATTGATGTAATTTTTCCAAGCAAAAAATTATCGCTAAGGCCTCTTTATCTATTTGAGAGTAATTCTTTTCTGCATCCGAAAGCGACCGCGACACGTATGCAACGGGGCGCTCCTCGCCCCCCGGTCCTGGCTGGCTGAGCACCCCCGCCACGCCCCGCGACGACGCGTCCGACGTGAGGGTCAACTTTTTATTTGGATCGTAATGGACTAACACATCCGCGCTAACTAAAATATGTTTAATGGTTTTAAACGATTCATCGCAACTTGAATTCCAATGCCATGTTGTACTTTTCTTTAACAACTGGTATAACGGTGCTAATACTGTACTAATATTCTTTATAAATTTTGCATAAAAATTCACTAAGCCCAAAAACGACCTTAGTTCGTTAACGTTAGTAGGGCGTGGAATGTTAACTATAGCTTCCACTTTTGCGGGGTCAACCTTTAAGCCCTCCTTAGAAATAATGTGGCCTAAATACTTAACCTCATCTACTAAGAACGAGCACTTACTCCTTTTCAGCTTGAGCCCGTGGCTTTGCAAGCGACTAAATAATTTTTCCAAGGTTTTTATATGCTCACTTATGCCGCTAGTAGCAACTATGACGTCATCTAAGAAGACTTCGACATTAGGAATGTCACTGATAATGTTTGACATTATCCGCTGGAAAATACCAGGACTTGACGCAAGACCAAATACTAGCCGATTATATTTGAACAAACCCCTGTGAGTATTTATAACCGTAAACTCTTTTGAGTCGTCTAATTCTATCTGATTATAGGCTTGGGACAGGTCTATCTTTGAGAATACTTGAGACCCATTTAGTCCTATCAACAAGTCCTCTATTCTAGGCAGCGGGTACCTATCGACCAGCAAGGCAGGGTTTAAGGTAATCTTATAATCAGCGCAGATGCGAAGACCTCCGTCCGACTTCCTTACCGGTACTAACGGGGTGGCCCAGGCCGACGTCTCCACCGGTTCGATGACCCCCTCGCGCAGCATGTCATCCAGCTGAGAGTCCACCTGATCCTTGATCGAGTAGGGCAGCGGCCGCGCCCGACAGAAAACCGGGACCGCGCCCTCCCGCACCCGCAACGTCGCTTTGCCGCCCGTAAAACGCCCCAGCCCCCCATTAAATAGCTCCTTATACCTGTCAATCAACGCAGAAAAATCTTTACAGTCTATTTTAAAATTATGAGATTCCAAATTCGGTTTCGGTACTTCCAGCACGTTAATATCTACCTAACTCTGAGAGCCAGTGGCGTCCTAGTAAGGATGTCGAACCTCCTTTGATTACAAATAACTCCAATTGTTTTTGATTATTGTTAAATGATACTGTTGGTCGAATAATACCTAACGGTTTAATTTTAGTGCCATCATAAAAATTTAAAACAACTTGACAGTTCTCAATCTGTCTTTGAGAAAAATATTTTAAATATGTAACCTGGCTAATACACGAGACAGCTGATCCAGTATCAACTTCCATCTTCAAGGGAACCCCATCTACCGACAACGACATGCTCACCGGTCTGTAGTCCCTTAGGCAAAGCTGGTGCAGCTCCTCTTCCAGCTCGGAGTCGCTCGATGCCGCGTCCTCCGGCTGCTGCGCCGCCGCCGCGGCTTCCACGTGGTGCATGTTCTGGCCCCCCTTGTTTCTAGCCGCATTACCCGCGCGCTCCGGGCACACCCGTTTGAGATGCCCCTTGTTGCCGCATAGCCGACACACAAAGTTTTTGAACCTACAGGCTCCACCGACGTGATCATGTGCCCCACACACTACACATGATGCCGTAGTCGCCGTCGAGGGCGCCGCTGCTGGACGGCCCCACGCGCCCCTCGGACCTGGCCGGGCCGCGCGCGCCGGCCGCGCCTGCAGCGCGTGCAGGGTCTCTGCGCCGCCTACGCCCCCGCTCCCGACCGCGTGCTCCACCGCCGCCGCATCCCGCTCCGCGGCTTCCAGTGCGCTCGCGAGCTTGATTGCATTTCCATAACTTAAATCATCCTCCGCGAACAACCGTTGCCGGATAACCTCACTTCTTATGCCGCACACAAATTGATCCCGCAAATTAGTTTCCAATGTATCCGCAAATTCGCAGAATTTTGACATTTGCTTAAGTCCCGTTATGTATCGCGAAATATTCTCTTCCACGCCTTGCCTCCTTTGACGGAAACGATATCGCTCCGCCATTACCGACCGCTTTGGTTGTAAGTGCTTACGTAACACCTCAACCACGTCTTTGTATATTAAGTCCGCTGGCTTCTTTGGACTCGTTAAATTACTTAACAATTCATATGTCTCCTCGCCGATGACGGCAATTAAAGTCGGTAACCACATCTGCGCCTCGATATTGTTCACTTTAAAGTACATTTCCAGTCGTTCGACGTATAACGACCAATTTCCGTCTGACACACAAAATTCCTTAATCTTCCCGATGGACATTGTTCCGCACACTCTGACGTATCACATGCGCTAACTATATCCCGAATCCTCGTTCGCCACTGAGATGTAGGGAAGCAGGTACAAATCAAACACCGACCTGGTTCTAGGATTCTATTCATCTGCGTCACACGCTCAACGCCCGGCTCGGAACTACCCTACATTTGATAGTCACAATAAAAGGCATACCCTACACTACACCCGCCACATATTATAATACGAAGACCGCAAAGGCGTTACCAACCCCGAGAACTAAGGAGGCCTCTATATTTGTAATAACACCGGTTACCTTATCCCCAAACCGGAGCTTAACATTGCGGACATTACTGCTTAGCGGGAGGGTAAAGAATACGATCCAGACGGGCCCTGCACAAGGTACCATCACTACCATACCACTCTGTTTCTTAAAAACAAAGTCACTAACACGTTCAAGAATCGTTCAAAATGGACAGTTCGGTGCTACGTTATCCCTCTCTTTATGTCGCTTTAACTGTTGAGTAAAAGGCATAGAACTAATCAAAAATATACAAATTCCGTCCCAATCCAACGCTGCTAACGCACTAGAGTGGAAGCGGCGTTGCAGGTTCCTATCGCCTGCCTTTCGGCTCGTTTCATAAAACCACCGTGTATTAATGCCTCTCATAATGCACCAGTTACATTAACTACTCTTCATCATCATATTAGCCCCATAGTTGTCCGCTGCTAAACATGTGCCTCCCTCTATGATTTTAATCGGCAGTTTATCTTAATTCTAGCCAATACAACAACCGTTTCTTCCGCGAATACGTGAAGATGCTGTCCGTCCGCGTCGGCTCCTCGAACGCAACTGACGGCGGCGAGCACTATCGCGTCACTGAGCTCTTCTTCCACCCGAACTACAAGCCTCAGTCCCTTGAGTTCAACTTCGCTCTGGTTAAGCTGAACAAGAACATCACCTTTAAGGACTCGCAGGTGCAGGCGATCACGGTCGCGAGGCACAAGGTCGTCCCGATTGATAAAACTGTGACGTTCCTTGGATGGGGATCTGTGCTGGTAAGATATCAAACTTAAGATAAGATAAGATAAGATAAGATAAGATAACTGTCAATAACTGTGTACAAATGTTGTTAAGTAATATACAGCGTATGGAATCAACAGCTTGCCCATTTCGGGCGTACAATAGTATTTCGTACAACAACGCCACGCCACGTTCAACGCCACGGAGGCAGACAAGTGGGGCAGTGCGTTCACACAATAGCAGTACTATGCCCCACTGTTCCGCCTCCGCGTGAAACCAGCACTAAGTACGTCGAATACAAATAAAAAAAGTATTGTTCAAATGTATTTATTTCTTGAAAACATACTTGTTTGTGCTCTTAGCACACTGTACTGTAATGAAATTAACGCGTTCAGAAATAGAAGTCTTGATTCTGAGTTCCATCAATATAGGTGTTACCCCGCCGCTGCGCTGCGTAAAATACATGGCGCCATTTTTGACACACTGTAATTATACGCACCGTTAGGCAGCGGTTAAGTACTTACTTTTTTTCATTCAAAAGTATAAAGTATAGTGAAGCAAAATAACGTAGGATACGTAATTATAAAGTATGGTGGGCAACCCTACTCACATAGCTCACACGCCAAAAATTTTTGCTATGCTAGAATTATACCTTAATTAATTCGAGACAAACACCCGTATTCACAAACGTCACTATGAGGTCTCACAGTGCTCACGAACGCACAGGGTGGTTCAAATCGTGTCAGAAACAAAAGGTCAGTCAAACAGGACCAATCACAAAGCTGTATTGAACGCAGTGCGTTTACTCAGTGAAGGATCCCTTAAGTATTGTTTGTGAATACGGGTGAAAGTCTCTTTTAATCTTGAACTTGTGACGGCTGTGGCCGTCGTGACGTCAGAGGCACGACTCTCAGTTGACAGCCAGCCGTCGGTGGCGGTTAAAAGGTTAAAATAAAATAATATAAACTAAAACTTCTGTGAGGCTCAGACCTGTACCTAATTTGTTGTGATCTCTTTAAAGTTAGTTCAGATTCCCCAAAGGGACCCTATTACGAAGCCTCCGCTGCTCGTCTGTCCCATAAACCGACGTCAACCTACCTAGGGCTCATAGAGCAGCTAAAAAGCTATATTCGATTTTTACTAGTTTCGGAGATATTGCATTTCAATCTGAACTTTGTAATTTTCCCTTCTACCCATGTCGGGGGATTTTATCGCGTGACAAAGTATGGATAAGGCATCCGTCACCTTCTGACACATAAATAAGTAAGAGTGACGTATGTTTTACCCAGATTTCATACGTGATATACAAGCAGCCATGGATACTAGGCCCGCTGCAGTAGTTAAATAGATTATCATAGTTATTTTTATTCTTGCATTTAGTGGTTACCGCCTATGTAGGTAGGTATGGCATTTTAAGACTCACTTTTGGTACAGCTGAATCTATTCCTTCTCGTAAGGTAACCATTTCTCCGCTGTTCCAGGGTGTTGGCGAGGGTGGGGGGCAAGTGCTGCTACAAAAGTTAGACCTGCCCGTCTATGACCTGTTCGACTGCCAGGAAATCTACGGACGGTAATCCGCAATAGTCATATTTATTTTATTTCAGCTTCCAATTGAGGCGATAAATATCAAACTGCAATATGTCCTTCAAATTGTTACCACCTCAAGGTTTTACCACCACTAAAAATCTGGAGACCTAGTGAAAAAGGATATAAGTCGACTTAACTTGTTCTACAAAAGGGTATACTATAAACTACTATACTATACTCCGTCTGTTTAAGTACTTAAATAAATGTAAACAAACCAAACCACGTGGCTTTGTTCAACAGCCAATCAGCGTTCTGCTCCTATTGGCTGACCAACTATGTCACGTGGTTTGTTTGTTTACATTTAGTTAAGTACCTAATCAAATGGAGTATAGACTTAAACCCTTTTTCATTTGATCCTCCTGAAGCTCAAGTGAAAAAGGGTCTAAGTCTTTACTAATTACATCTTTTTTCACGATTGATGATTGATTAATGTTTTTTTAGCGATTTGGTGACGAGGAGCAACTTCTGCGCAGGATATATTTCGGCTAGGAAGAACGTTTGTAACGTAAGCATTTTTTACCAAACACTTGGTCTGTTACTATTATTATATGAGCATATTTAGTAGTTTTAGGAGTTCGACAATGTTTGTTTGTACAAATTATGGACTAGGTGACACCCTCATTAAAGGTGCGCCCACACCGGAGCTTAACGGATGAAATAAACCGAGCATGAGAACAGGCCGTGTGATTCGAAGGTGACCAGAGCAGTGGAGACTCATCAAATTTATACTTATGAGCGCCAGATGAGTTCACCGTCAAAATGAGAACATGCTAAATAAAAGTCATAAATCAGTAACAAGTAAACATTTATTAATTAAGTCCTCCCCTTACCCTCTTTACAGATTGCCAAGTTGGCACTAGGATTATCTTATAAGTAGTTACTTAAGAGCGAGGCTTTCTCGGTTGCTTTGGTACCGTTATTCTATAGTTATTCAAGAAAAGGTTAGAATTTACCGGCTTTAGAAGTACGAGTTTGAGGGTGTTGGTTGAAATGAAACACGGAGTTTTACCCGGAGAACATCACCCGCAGGATCCCGTATGGACAGAGGTCAGACACAGCTTGGCTACAGGTCAAACAGCGCCCGCCGTTACCATTGAATTGTAGCAGAATCTGACTTGTGGATCGCGGTACCCGATGTACACGCGGTTGGACTTCGTTTTCTCCCTCAATAGTGATAGTTTTGTTCTGGGACCAAATCGTCGGACATCAGCACACCCGTGTAGTTGCGGGGCCGCCGTAAAAGAGTGAAGCGACGTTGAAGTATCATAATAAATTAAGGAATTTTCATTGGTGAATAACTGAGTAGTGGATGGACAAAACGTGGACAGACACAGTAGTGATTCTCCTTAGTTAGGACATCATTTGAAGTTAAATTAAACAATCTGGGCCGAACGCCCGAAGCGAGAAATTGATCCAGCGACTTAAAATTGTGTGTGTTCACATGGTCGAGAAAAATCTGAATGCCGAGGTCAAAAAAAGGTCGATAGAAAGATCGAGAACCAATAGTCATGTGTTCCGTTTCGTCGTTGAAGCTAGAGATTTATTTGGACGAAACCGACCGAAATCAAAGACATAATTTATTGAAAAACGAACACACATAAAGAATGGGGAATAGAAGGGAAACTTCAGACTTCATCCTATTTTTACCGAAAAGCATTACTAAAATAAAAAGCCAAAATGGGTGACGTTTAACCATACACTCGAACACAACTTGCCTGAAACGAAACCAAAAATTACCGGGTTGCCAACTTACGGCTGCGTTTTGTTCGACACGGAAGACTAATAATGACCAGCCAAATTGTAAGTAAATGAATAATTATATATTTTAGTAACTAGTGAAGATCTATGATTAAATGTCCTACATGATACTCAGGATTAGAATATATTCATGTGGAAGCTGAAACAAGTTCAATTGTAAGAAAAATATATGGACAACTGTCAAATGTGACAGCCGCGGATGAAATCCAGAAATGTAAACAAAGAAGTATCGAAACGTTACGTTTGACAGTTAATGGCTAAACAAGAAAAATTATATCTGTTTGTTGATGTTCTATTTGTGCAAATATCAGCGTGATTAAGTGCTAACAAGTTGGGAAAGTGAAGAGAAAAGATAGTATCGAAGTGACGGAATGCATTTCTTCCATAACCGCTGGCCTTATGGACCAAAAGAAGGTAATAAATTGACTTTGAAAGTTACATTCTCGTCCAAACTTCATGTAGATTGTTTTAGTAGACAAAGTTAGCTAAATCTATAAAATCTAGACTAGAAAGTGTTACACGGAGCGTATATTATACGGTGTCGTTGTGTAAACAAAAGACGGGGCCATAGTAAAAACATGGCGGCGTTTTTGACGCACCGTTAAGCAGCGGTGTGAGCGCAGCCTAATGAAGTAGTAGAGCCCTAGTTTTATATCTGTCCATTCACCTGGCGATTTAAGCGCCAGTTCACTATCCTTCTAAGGGCGGATTCGACCAAAGGAGAATAAGGTCTTATACCTAGATTAAACTCCGAATTTTTAGACTAATCTCGGAGTAAGTCTTATTCCAGTTTGGAAAAATCGATGGTAAATGAAATAATAGAGCCGAGCAGGGATTCCACTGCTAGCGGGAAAAACAGGCCGGACTCTGTTTAGCATACAACGGTGACTTAAAAAGATTTGCGCGCGAGAAACATTTGAAGTCACCGTTGTATGCTAAACCGAGTGGAAACCGCTCCTTCAGTTAGCCTGCCCTTTCACAGCACGACGCCGGCGGGCCCGCCATCATGGACGGCGTGCTGACCGGCGTGCTGTCGTTCTCCTCGAAGCGCTGCGACGACACCGACAAGCCAGCCGTGTTCTCCAACACAGGCCACGCGGCTGAGTGGCTGGACGGAATTTGGGAGGGCCGCTCTAGGACGTAAGATGCTCATTTGGTTTCTTATCTTTTTTTATGGCAAGGAGTAGGCACGCGAGTACTCGGCCACCTGAAGGTAGATGGGATCTGAGCCCCATAGACATTTGAAACCTCAAGAATATAATCTCAAATCAATCTTAACGTATAGCAAGGATACACTTCGACTCCTTTAGGATCTTTTGTGCAATTATCTTACACACTCAGCGGTTCGAACGTGCAGGTTTCCTCGCGATGTTCCTTTGAATATTCCCTATTACCCATTCTGTTTCCCTTTACGCAACGCCACCGTTTTTTACGAGTCGGTGTGGCCGATCCTTTAACTAGTTTCTTTTTAAACGCGTCCCACTCGGTCCATCAGTTTGGGAGTTGCGATGCCAGACAGACGCACACAGACACGTATACGTCGTATTAAGCGTCGGGGGTTCAAAAATATATATTCATTAGAGTCCGACCAGCGAGTGACACACAAGCATTTTTCTTAAATTCTTCACATGGCAACAATTTTACCTATGAAACCAGCTGTCAGATTATGAGGACCTATCCAGTCGCTAGGCATTTCGTGTTGCCAGCAAGTTATATTTTGGATTTTCCGCCTTTTTTTGTCACCACTCGCTGGTAGGCTCTTATCATCCGAGAGATTTCCACTTCCGGTCATAGGTTTCATCTATTTTTCTCTTTATTAGCGTTATTTAGGATTTACTAAAGGATGCCCACGACTTCATAGTAATAATATAGTAGTAGTAATTTAGTTTATCGCTGATACCCTATTTCAACCCCTTAGGGGATGAATTACCAAAAATGCCTTAGTGCACCCTAGTAGGTCACAACTGTCACAAGGACCCTACGTGCCAAATTTGGAATGTCCAGACCCGGCGTTTTGAGGTGTACGTTGATATGACAGTCATTCAGTTTCTTCTTTTAAATATTTAGAAAAAAAATACTATCACATACAGGTTTCCCACATTTTTCTATCTATGAACTTAAACTTGTTTTTCTTTTTCAGCTCAAAAGACTCCATTCCTGGATGGTTGAGCACAATGGAATCAAAGAAATATGTAAAATAAATCAATATATTTGCTCTAATACTGTACAAGCCACTTTCCATTCCACTAAGCATAAATCAAAAATCCATAATTGAACATTATATATTTCCAATAAAACAACAACATTGAACATACATAGAGTTAACCGCAGTGGATCTTCAATATTTCATGACGGAATGACCTCTCGAGCTGATCCATTAAACTACATTATAAGTAACTTTAAGAGTTAAATTTAATTTTTGAATATGGTAACCCAAGCTTGTATGTACAGCGGCGGCCATTTTATCGTGCGGCTGTCAGAGTGACAGCTACCGAGGAATTAAAATGGCGACGGAAGATTGGGTGGTTGCGTAACGTTAGCTATAATAATTTATGCGATCATCTGTATTTATTGGATGATTACAGCTGACGGTAGTTGATGTGGAGCTCGGGCTTGATGTCGTACACCAGGCGCAACAGATCAGTTATTACCTATAAACAAAAAAAAAGTTACGATTCAAAAAAGGTCTGTGCTAAAAGTGTCATTACTAGAAGTTAAGGGTCCGGCTCCACTGAGGCGGAGATGAGCGGAGCGGAGCTGTGCCAATATTAACCAATAGAAGGCGCATGCGGCCACGTCGAGCGCGCCTTGCGCACGTTAGTTTAGATTCTATTGGTTAATATTGGTTAATATTGGCACAGCTTCGCTCCGCTCCGCTCATCTCCGCCTCAGTGGAGCCGCAGCCTAAATCTTAAACTGTTATGAGGATTACAAACCAACGCTTAAATCAGGTCAAAAAATGTGATACAAATTTATCTCCAGGTGATAACGTTTCTCAAGCCATAAATAAAAAATAAAAAAAAAGTAATAGGCGACATGAGGGCTCTTTTACACGTCGATAATATAGTGAATCTATCAGGGCTTCGGACAAGACACTCTGGCAGGTCATTTTCTCAATCATAAAAACTTAATAATACTTTTAAAAGTAAGTTACATTAAGTAATAATAAAGTAAAAACTCAAGTCAATGTTCCACGAATTCAGAATTACATTGCAATTATTATGAAAAACTAGGTTCGTATATACGTTTTGAGTCTTTCCAAGAAATGTTTTCTGAGAATGAACAAACCTAGTTTTTCAAATATCTACAACATTAAAACTAAAAAAAATCAGACTCTGTTCAAGCGGAAAGTAGCTTTATCACATTTCGTAAGTTTTTTTTCAGGTTCGCAATTCTCAGTTTTTTATTTACATTAACCGATACATCAGAACACAGGACGCAATCATCGATTAGAGCGAGCACCACATAGCAGGACACAATTAATCTAGCGCGCATCGAAGCTTAATCCACGCGATGTATTATTTGTGACGGTATACCTACTTCCGTGTTAGTCTAACTTATAGTTGTGTTTCGTGTTGTCGAAAGCATTTTGGAGCTATCATGTCTGGCTGGAAATTAATGCATAGTATAAAGGTTCCAACTGGCTTCCAAATTTAGGAATTTGAAGTTTTAACAAAAAGCTTTGACGTTTCGATAAAAGTCCACGGACTTTTTAATCACAAAATGGAAACATTACTTGCTTAGTTGCAGTGGTTAATAAAGAGACTTATTTGATATTACTGAATAATTATGTAGTTTTATTACTCGTATTCCATCTAATTAAAAAGCAAACCGGACAATTTAAAGAGCCAGACAAACTCCAGGTTAGTCGGGACAGATGGCTAAATTATTCCACTGGCAAGCGCCTAGCTTAAATGAATGATTATGAATGCTGTCTACACTTTTCTACGTAAGCTATAATAAAATTGCTGATCGTACTGTACTGTCGAAAGCATTCATATCTACAGTCATCACATCAATGTATAATAGTCTTTATTGTTAGTAACATAGGGGCATGAAGATAGTTATACTGTACTCCCAGATCCTCAATAACGACGACGACTGGCTATTACTACCACACTTGCACACGTAACTGACGGTATATTTATATGAATGTATGTAAACCACTTCCATGATAATGTACATAGGCGAACTTATCCCAGATCTCTTCCAGTTAACCTTGGAGGAGAATAAGCCAAAACAATGGAACTCGTCTCTTGTGTTTCACAGAAAACTGAAGATGCTGATGACTTCCAGAAATTGTGTTGTTCTTAAATTCTGAGTAAATTAAATGGAAGTATGAAATGAAGTGGTGTTACTTCTTTTTCTATGATTAGCCTCGAATGTAGTGAAAAGGTTCGTGTACCGTGCACCTGAAGTTTTTAATGTAGCGCTTCATGTTATCCATCCTATACTTACCACCTCCTGCTGGGTCGTTACCATCCTGTTCATTTCTTCGATCTTGACTTTGGTCTCCGCGTCGATCTTGTTGGCCACGCCCTCCCTGGTTCCCATGAACTATAATGGTAGAAATGATAATTATAGTCTGTAAAGGTATATGTGTGAAACAACCAAGGCTGGCTTAAACTATGATGGGGCCCTTGTGCATACAAGAGTTTGGGGCCCGGGTGCTCACTGTTACCGTGCTCAATAAAAATATTTTGAGAATAAACGTGAGACAAATTGTTGGTCCTTCAGGGCCTCTGAGGATGGGGGCCCTGTTTGCCCTTATGGTAAAGGCAGTATTGGAAACAACACTGTTAAATCGACAAACTTACGCATTGATTGCTGCATTTTTTTTATGTGAATAACTAAAGCTATACTTAAATGTAAATGTTAGAGAATTTAACAGATGAGGGAAAAAAGCGCTCATTCCCAAAATACCAGTATTTCAAAATACCAAACTACTCTTTTTACCAGGTACTCAAAAAAACAGATTCGAAATGTTGGGTAAAGATAATAAATAATATCCTAATTTGTACATTTCGTTTTGGGATTTCGATATATTGAGAATCAGGTATTTTAAAATACTGGTATTTCAGGAATGAGCGAAAAAAAGGTAAGTGACAGAGAATCAAGGTGACAGCTCACAAAGTTAGCAGGTTGAAGTGGCGATATACTGGTCACAATTGGTGCAGACTATGGAGTGCAGACTAGACTTTAGTATATGTAAGTATACATTGGGCCTTATGAGTATAGAAACAAGAAAAACATGACAGAAAAATTACATTAGACTCCCATTAGCAAGTTGTTGTAAGCTCCATTTCTGTTTTAAAAAAGGCAACCATAGGAGCAACCAGCTAGTTGGGTTCTATGTTCAAGGCAGGAGGGTGTTAGGCAGTTTTTTCTATGAAGTGAATAAGCACTGTTATTAATTACGAGCACTGTGCTTCAGAGCAGGGAAAAACCTACTATGCCAAAAAAACCATTAATGTTGACATTTCACTCTGATTGACACACATCTTATCGAGGTCACATAGTTTTGTGACATGCCAATTAAATTGTAACTCAGGGTGAAAAACCAAACCACTAATTTGACAGTAAGTGCATTAAGAAAATAACTGTATTAATACAAGTTGAATACCATTTTTCATTAGTCTGTTACAATATAATTGAGATGCATGTACACTCGTTTCACAGTTACCTTGGCTTCAAATTCTTTGAACAGGCGCTCCCTTTCCTGTCTGTACTTCTCGACCTCATCCTGGGCCTCATCCTTGGCCTGCTTTAGCCGTTTTGCCTTGCCTGTAAACAATATGCCAAAAAAATATTATACTTACCGTAATCAGTGGGTAAGGACCAAAAAGTTGGGCACGCTAACTCACTAAATAAAATTTTCCATGAAACTTTTCCGTTGTGACATGAAAATCAGCCATACAATTGTAGGGATACATTTTGTCGCACAACTGAACTTTTTTCGACTTCGTCATTTGTATGGTTAACTGCGCTTAACTATGGTCCAACTTTTTGGTCATTACCCAATTGCTAAAAGTTAGAGGGAACTCTAAATAGCAGCTTTTTCTTGATACTCTCTATGCCACTTTGTTTTTAATAAATCAAAAGTTATATCTAATCCCAACTAGCCACTAGGTAGTTTGGCACTTCCTTATATAAATGTAATAATAGCCTCTTGAACATTCTCCATAAATGTGAATTATAACAATACCCACCCCATTTATAAAAAATTGATGCATTGGTTCTGGAGCTACCTCCAATTTCTGGTAACATATAATACTAGGTACCAATTAAATATAACATATTAGTTCAACAAAGGAGCCTCATTTTTGTACGTCTTGAAATCACGTAATCGATTAATAGAAACTAAATTGTAGGTAATTTTGAAGCTGGAGCTCTTAGCTTTCTTCGCCAAACGGGAAACTCTTTATCTAGTAAGAGATCTAGTACTCAGTCAGGGTCATGTAACGAACATCAAAGAGGGTGACATCATGTGACTCAATACACAAATCGACGATTAAAGCACCGACATTGCGTCTCCTCATATTGATTTAGCATAAGAACAAACAATTAACATCGAAACGAAACTATTGTTATAGGTAGGTATAGGACACTCAAGGCGGGGACGAAGTAGGAAAACTCGAATACATCGTAAAATTAAACACTTTAACTTACGCTTTCTCGATTCTGACACTTTCTCGGCTGCCCTCTTCTCAGCAGCCAACAGTTGCTGGATCCCCTGGGTTTGACTCGCCATTTCTGCGGATTCACAAAACTATGTCGAGCAAGAACCAAGCCCGAGTCGAGAATCAATAAGTGTAGCGCGGAGATGTAACGAAAGTCATATGATTACTTTAGTTCTATCGTGTTGTCACGATTGGCGCTGTCAGCAGCTCGTGCTTCGCAAGGTATGCGTGGTAAGAAGCGTTATTTCCTTAAAGTAATATATTTAGGTAAAATTAAAGTACTTTATATGCCAATATAAATGTATATTCTTATTTAATTTTAGGTTTATTGGATATCGGAATAGTAAGTTGATCAAATTGGTTTAAGGAAATGCTAATACAAATGAAGTTACTGGCAGTTGCTTTGCGTGTAATGTATAAATTGATAAACTTCACCAACACTATACAATAGATGGCGCTAGGTAACCTAATCAAGAAAATCGTATCAAATTTTAATTTAATCTCCCATATTATACAATTTAAGAAAATATATGTTTATTTTATTCTAGTTAATCAATTAAAATTATTTCGTCAACTCAACTACATTCATTATGTTGGCCAACTTTACTACTTTGATTTGTTGCTAAAGTCACGAATGTCATTACAAGGTAGGCGATAATGGACTAATTCGCTATGGTAATAAGTTTGATTTTAGTTTGGAGGGCATTATTAACGGAATCGTGGACAGTGTAGTTATAGGTAGGATAAGTTTATTAAAAAAGTGTTTTCCGAAATATTACCAAAACCAAAAATTACAACAAAACTACGAAACAAAACCATGTAACCGAAGAATTGGCTTTAAGCGAACAACGAAATCTGTGGTATCGTGGTAAATGTCAAACTGTTGTTGTCTCTATCACACCCAAGTTAAATAATGAAACAGCGAACTTAATCCACTCCACTCCTCGAGTAATGGAACGCTACGATTTGTTGACACAGTCGCATAATATGTGTCCATTGACTGGTGTACTTGGTTTAAGAAAGAACACGTAGTTTTAAAGTGGTAATGGATTAGCAAAAAAAAGTAAGCACTCGTGTTTGTCTGGCCAAAGTCCAAGACCGCTCCCTCACTAGGCGTCACGTCACCGCTTCTTTCTTTATCATTGTGAAGGCAAACTTACCGTAGTATGGCCGTCATTTGGAAGTATTCACAGTTTTACTTCCACAAAGAATACGCGATAAACATTGCACAGAGCGAATTAAGAAAGACATTTTTAAATAAATTCTTTACGCGAGTGAGGTAAACAAAAGAATAAAAGTGAAACAATAGTAACAATTTTAAATTCGGTTGCCTTCTGTTTTCTAATTTATTATAAATTTCTTGAATTTATCCAAAATGTGGCTAGTTAGTCAACCGAACGGTGTGATTCTGGAGGTGAAGGTGGACCCTAACTCCATCGGACAGCAGTGCTTGGAAAAAGTAAGTCAATGACATTTTACACAAATTTACACCTTATTGCCGACACTGTTCAATCTTGTTTATTTTTGCAATTGGGACACAATACCTTTGACTTTGGAACACTGTTTTAGGGTGAAATACCTTAGCAAAAGGTCCTTTATTAAAATAAAACGCCATTGACATGAAAGTACTAAAGGGATTACCTTTGTTTATAAGATTGGGAAATAACGAAAATAAACTCTAACATACTAACATATTTTATTTTAAGCTTCAACGTTCCACGAATCAATAATTGATTCTATTAATATTATGTACTTTACATGTAGTTTTACGTTGTTTTTTAAAAACTGAACCTGCATTAGAATTACAATTGCTCGTCGAAAGAAACACGTTGGCGCCGCCGACGTTGTTTTACCTTGCGGACTTCGGACCCGGCTGTAGGCACGCACAATCGCCGTGATCAAACACTTTATTTTACAAAACTAACATATCGTTCTTATTCATAAGTTTCTTAACTTAGGTAATTAATATGATTTTATGTAATATACATATTAGCTTGTAATTTTTTTACGTAATTAAGTACATTTTGTTAAGAGCCATATTGTTATCATTAAATACCTATTTCTAATTTCACCATCTGCAAAAAGCATGTAACTTTAAAAAAAAAAATATGGTTACAGATTACAGATTCAAAAATACCTAATATAGGTACCTAGGTATCCAACTTCAAAAAGGTTTAGTTGGTTCTGACTAGTTTATTAACCTAGGGCTAGGGTAAGATGGCAGACTAAAACCGGTTTTGGTTTGTTTTGGTCTTTTATTCTTACATCGCATCGCAACCTATATATTTGGTAGTAAATTCCTTTAAGTCCGCTTTGGGCGCCAAAACACTTTGACTTCATTGGCTGACGGCCAAAAGCAAAATGATATCACACAGATTTAATTTAGGACGATTTTGAGAGATTTACTTAGAGTTATAAACGAAACAAAATTAGCAGTAGGTAGGTAGGTTAATTATTTAATAAAATAATGGTTTATGTATTACCTAATCATAGTAATCTTAAAGGCATAATACAGCATGTCGTGGAGTTTAAGTTTAGATAGGTATAGCATTTTTAGATTAATAGGTACCTATAGAAGAGGTAAGGTTAAAGTTTAAAAACGTTGCCGTTATTTTTTTTACTTTGAGACTTCATAATGATTTATGTGCCTATTAACATAATGCATCTGTATTACTTTATGCTGTTTAGTTAGTTTAGTACATTATTAGTTAGGTACATGGTGTCGGCCATTTTAAGTGTTGTAACCGCTATCATTTTATAACTTCTAAAAAGGGAAGACTAACCACACTTGGTTACATTGCGCAATTATTAAAACAACCGCAAACAATGGCGACCTTTGGTATTTATAATTTCGTAGTACCTAGTTATCCTTGTTAGCGTCAAGCTCATCATTGGGTCTAAAATCCGACTTGATAATGATATCCTTTGCCTAAACCCGCTGTTACTACCAGGAGGCGATAATTGTGCAACACTGTTTGAGTCATACGCCATGTTGGTCGTGAGCCTAACGCGCTCACCGGCGCGTCGGGTCCAAAGTCCACCAGCTGTGAACTCACGGTGCACGCGGCCGTCGCATGCGCACAGATGAAAACCGTTTAGCCTGTGGTTCAGCTTCCTACAATGTACGCCTTCGATTTACGGCCGTAGATTTAACTACAATAAAGGTATAATAATCATCTTTAGCAATAAAATAAAGGTTTAATCCATTGTTACTAGGTATGTAAGTTGTAACTGATCAGTTCATACCTGGAAAGTAAGGGAAATGAGTGACATAAGTACAAGTTATTGCATAATTCTTGTAAGAGAACAGGGTATCTAGACCGGTACTCCGTAGATAGACACTTGATTCTATTCCATTCGCTGAACAGGTTTATAGGGTAGTCAATGATGTGAAAACAGCATTGTTGATGAAGTGAATATCTCTATTACAAAGCAATCGAATCACAAAAAGCGATAAACGTGTGGCTCATGTTAAATATGAACAGAGTTTATCACTACATACATAGTATAAAACAAAGTCACTTTCCGCTGTCTGTCCCTATGTATGCTTAGATCTTTAAAACTACGCAACGGATTTTGATACGGTTTTTTTTAGTAGATAGAGTGATTCAAGAGGAAGGTTTTTATGTATAATAAATTTTGTTTTATGTACGTGTGTTATAGAAAACTCAAATAAACCGAAGCGAAGCGAGGGCGGGTCGCTAGTAATATTATAATGCTGTAGTTAATTTATATTTTATATAACCTTACTCGAAGCTCACACGCCTAGAGACGGGTCCAAAGTCCAACTCGAGAGCGATATAATTAACTCAATTCGGCAGACATTGTCTCACCGTCGCCGTCGGTATTAAACGTAAAGGGTTACATTTAATTTTAACATCTGCCCTAGTTTCTATCAATAGGCAAATTCAGCGGAAAACAAATGAAAACGTCGGGCAGCGATTTCACAATCCACCTAGATAGAAGTTGCGAAACTGCATCGGCGGCTAAAATCAAAATGATACGTAATAAACACGCGTACCCCAAAAAATACGCCTTTTGACAAAAAAATGCGATAGATATCTGTCAATTTTTATAAATTTATTTGCGCTATATTGGACAATTGGAGATTGAAATTGTTTTGCTTTGTTGAACTTTCCAATTGGGCACGGCGGACTCTGGACCGTGACGTCATTAACTCATTATCATAACGGCCTTCTGTTGTAACGAAGTATTGTTTGTCACAATATCCTTCGCCAGTTATGATTGCCTGGTATGTTATGGATGGTCGTCTCGATTGTTTCGGGTACAAAGGTTGGCACACTGTGAACACCTATAGTTGGTATTCTATAGGTACTTTTATAAAAAAAACTACTGGCAGACAAAGCGCAGCCTAAACTGCTGCAAGCAGCGCTTGACATTTAAAATAGAGACTGGACTGGACTACAAAAAGATGTACCTATCCACTTTTGGTCCTCATTACAATGCAATAAGCTGAAAAAGTAGATACATCTCTCTGTGTAGTCGACTGTAAAACAATTACATTAATGGTAGTCTAAGTACCTACATATTGAGCCTGAGCGACAATTTGTACTTTGAACTTTGTAATAGTGCAGCTTAGTAAGTAGGTACCTATTTCTTACGAAACTTATATCTATAAGGTAAGGCTACAAAGGTGTGTTAAAATATCCTCCTCTAATACCTATACAAATTCGTCCGTATTATCCAAACGTAACTTTCACTCCATCATTCATTGGAAACAAAAACTCGCTTTCCTAAAAGTAATCTTCTTGTTACATGACTTCCAAATGGGGCCTCTTTAGACATATCCATATTTAAAATTTTAAACACGAAGAAAGCCTCAATTACTGTTTACTTAGCTGATGGGTCATGCAATATTATTCATAATTTCCAATTGAATAAATATTATTTGTTAAAAACATGTACCTATTTCGACAATTCCCAGAGTCATCTTTCTTCTTTTAAGGAAAACGTGCAGCTTTCATTAAAAAAACTAATTAAAGTAATGCTTAGTTTTGTAATTAATTATGTACCTACCAGTAAGCTCATGCTCGTGCTCATGGAAGTTCTAGATTTTGTATGGAATTCTATTGGTGAAGTAATGTTTTGCCCATAAATCCTACTATATTACCACCAGCCATGTGGTCAGCTCTGTAATTATAGAGCGTCGATAATAAATAACGTTCACGGCTGCGAACAAAAAGGGGTGTTGTTTTTATACCATCTGTTAAATACAGTGTCTGTAATTACCACTTCTCTAAAGCACTTCATTTCATCCAATCTAGATTGCTTTGTTTCGTTTAGTACGGTATTCTTCATTAACATTATAAACGTACACTTTTGTCTCATACTCCATTCTACTAACCGTCTTACTTATAAACGTGGAATAACCGTGGGGTAACTAACTAATGCTTTGTCCTTACCTGTCATTGTGACATTTGAATTTGAAAAATAAAAACAAAGCATGGTTTAGCTACCCCACGGTATTTCCACGTCTATAAGAAGGCGGTAAGAAAGAGTAAGATTAAGTTGAAATACGAAGGAAAAACCAACAGCCGTTTCACAATTAAAGAATAGACCTGGTGTGTCTCTGCTCCTATAATTCCATTTGCCAAGGTAAAACCGCTCGAAGATAATAGTGACTATGTGAGCCAAGGTCCGCGATCACCCAGCCACCTCGTGGTCTAAGTCTAATGTCAAGCTGCAGGCCGAAAAAACTTCCTTTCCTCATAATTCGCACTGCTAGATCAAAACAGTGGTAACTCAAAACACAACTGTATTCTAAAATCAACTTTAAAACCACTTCTCTGAGCTCGAAACATAACTAACAAGGATTTTGAGTTGATACTGTTTTGATCTATCAGTGCGTAGAAGGCCTATATAATTATGAATTGAATTGAATTGAAAATAGAGGTCTCACCAGGAACCATTATTGAGTCGTTTTTGAAGTCATTAGTTACCTATTCCTTTTTTAAATGTTTAATTGCTTGTAATGTTAAAGTTGCATGTGTTTGTAACGTTGTTATATAAATGTGATTACGATTATCATTTGAACTTACATCAGAAATGCTTCATGGTAACGTCGAGTTATCAATAATTGCTAATAAAGTGTTACCAGGGGCTGATAGTCAGTATCTCGCTGTGAACCCCGATAACCGCACCTATAAGACGATAACTATCTGCCGTTGTTGAAACGACTAGAACTAATATACCAATTGATAAACCTAAAATATTGCTAAATACAGTTCAAAATTACACTGCATAAGAATACTTGTTACAACGAGGTTTGTTGAGTAATTTAAAAACAAAAGGTGATGTCAAAGAAAAATGTGTCACTCGATTATCAATTGTGCCATTATAGTTTAAAAGGCTGAAACCACTTAAATATTGTCTTGCTTTAGTGTTCAAGAGCTACCTACCTATAACTGATAAGTGTGGTCAAAAGTCAAAAGTTATCTGTCTTGAGTGATATGATGAACACACTAAATTTCATTTTACAATAAAATTAACATACCTACCTAAACTTGATAAAGAGCTTTTTGCAAGTAAGATTGAGCCGAGTTGTACTCGGTGAAAAAGTTTGATTTCATTGGTTTCCGGTGTTACTAGGTTTTCAAATACAGCGTTGCTTTGTTAGCAACACAGGAGAAAAGATTTATTGGCATTCATTTGTATGCTTAAGCTTTTATTATCAAAGGCTTACTTGATGTGACATCATTATTTTAATTCCGTTCACCCTTGACGGTTAGGTACCTTTAAACCGGATCTCATTATCAGCCGTGATAAGATTATAATAATTTGTTTTAAGCCGCGTAACAACAATCAAGCTTGTATACATTTTATTAGTGACTTATGGAAGATATTCAAATAATTTGACCAACTTTGTTATCAAAAAAACTTCGGTAGTTTTCCTGTTTACAGTTTGTCAATGCCCTAATTGTATTGGATAAGGGCAGGGCCCTGCGACTGCCGCGCTTGTTCAATACGTTGCTGCGATCACGTAGGCTCCCCCTCCCACGTGGTAAATGCACCTTGAACACCCGGTTAACATAACACACCGAAAAAACGTGCGTGTTTACCGCGTTACTCTAAATACAAATATATGCTAGTTACTTACGCTAAATAAAATTATATTTATTATACTTAGTTAGTGTTGCAATTTATGGTAGGTAGTACATATTTTCAAATTACACCTTTTTCACCTTATCTTACGGTTGTTACACTGTTTTCCGGTTTACCACGCAAAGTATGTCATGTTCGTTGCCTTTATCAAGTATGTTCTGCAATTCACTAAAATTCTAAGTCCTCGAAGTACCTACATTTAATTTAATATGATTATTTACTGTACCTACCGGATTTTCAAATTTTGTAATACTCAGTATGACTGCGCAATTCCAGCGATAAACATAAATATGGGTTGGGTTGGGCAACTGACAGATACAATTTAACAATCGTTCATTCAATCGTGTACCGTACCATTCCATTCGATTTGTTACCGTTCCCTTCTCCACAACACAAAAAAAGTTATCAACAATAAAAAAATATGTAGATCATTTCACTCTAACATAAAGAAAGTTAAGTTAAGTTAAGTCGCGGAAAAAGACATTCTGGACTTATCTACTTTTAGCATCGGACCGAAGTCTTTGAATCTCCAAATATATTTTTTAATCTGTTGCCTTGCCAGCGAAGGCACGAGCGAACATCGTGTAATCCCTGGAATATTTCCAAATTTCAATGTCAACGACCACCACCTACCTACCTAGGTATTCATAATTCGAATATATTTCGTTAGGTTATGTTGATGACCTCATTGTTAATGACTTTGTCAATTTTATTAATATGATTGAAATTGTTTTTTTTTTTTCAATTCGATTGATTTGATACTTGTTATCGTTTAAGCGCTGTTTTGACCTACGAGTTAGCTCCTACCTAGGTAGGTACGTAGATGAGATGAAAAAGTAGACGAAAATTCTGTATTCAAATTTTCATCTTAAAATTCTTATTGCAACCGGTTTTGCCAATTTTTACAGTTTCAAAATGGCAATTTCTATTTCCGTACCACTCGGAACTTACCTAAAGGTCATTTTGCCATTTTTTTTTTTTATTTTTTTTTTATGGCATAGAGAAGGCAAACGAACACACAGGCCACCTGATGGTAAGTGGAAACTGTGATCCATAGACATTCGCACTCACAAGACTGCAATGCAATCCTAAGACTGCAAATGCGTTGCCAACCCTGAGGGCTAAGATAGAATGCCTCTATGCTAGTTATTTCACCGGCTGTCTTACCCCCAAACCGGAACACAACAATGCGAACTCTTTGTTTTAAATGTTTCCTGCCTTTTGTTCGTGTTCCGAACTTTAGTTTAAGTAGGTAAGTACAGTCACGAGATTTAATTTGGTACCCACCTTAGGTTCAAAGTCAATCTGACATTCTACAACAATAAGGTTGAGTTTCCTAAAAGTTACAAATGACTTGACACCTCTAATGACATTGACGACTTCAAGTTTTTTTTTCTTGAAATGGGGCCCAATTAATTTACTTAGTCCCTATTTAAATGTGCCATAGAAGCGTAAATGAACGAAACGTGGCATAATGTTCGTAACTATAAACAAAGCTACGTTCCTTTCGTGATTGGTCTAAAATACACCAACGCTTAACTTGCAATTAAATACCTACTCTTAAGTCTTAATTAATATTATAGTTTACATCAAAAACACATAAATCCAATAGGTAAATCATTTTATAAACGTTCTGTCATTGTCATACCTACCAGTAGCACTACAGTATTCGTAGCTTCTTACTAACTCTCGGCTCACACTGCCAATAAGGAGTATCTTAAATTCAATCACCAAAGCAGATTCAATTCTATAGCGTTAATAATAAGGTTGATATTACTACAGAAGGTTTATCTTAGTTACTGCGTTTTTGCTTAGCAGTAAAGGATATACGGCAGCACTGTATATCCATTAATATACATAAATCGTGATATTATAATAATATGTATATAGGCAAACCCTGCTCGCGCGTGACTAATTTAACAGATACCTAATAAATGATAGATAATCCATAATGTAAGTACATCTAAGATAATAGAGGTATTTCACCAAAACAAAATAATAAGATTCTAAATACTGAAATCGTTCGATAAATGATAACCTTATTAGGTAGTTGGTTCTAAACACGTTTAGATAAGCAATCAATGCAGTGCGCAAAATAATTTACGCCGCACAGGTACAAAAACAAAATGGCGGCAAGTCGGTTTTATGCGCATATTTTACCGGACCACTTGATATGGCGAAGGTTGCGCGAATGAATATATACCTACTCAATGTTTGTTATTTTTGCAATGATTTTATGGGTTTGATATACTTAAACCGAATCGATCAAAACAGGTTAACAATGATCGTTGCTATTTATTTCAATACATCTATTAATTGAGCAGGCTACAAAGAGAAACATAATTCACTACTAAGTACTAGGTAATTAATAATACTTCTTGGTTTTGATTGTAAGCTTGTCCAACATTTCGGGCGGAATGAATCAATTTACAGTTTAACCTTAATATTGAGGTTTTAATACGTGCATCACTGACACGCTTGGTGTTGTCAAATCGCATCGTGTCTGTGGGCTCTGTGGCACTGAATTTAAATCAAATCTGGAAACAGGCCAGAGCTGCCAACATGAGGCATTGCTTGAGAATTTCGTAAGGTTTACTTTAAGATGAATATAAACTTGATGCTGCGTTATTAAAAAAAATATATAGGAGACTTCACGGTCGCAATTTACACACGCTACAGTTGGCTATGCCTTTGTTGTTCTTAGTCATATCATATTACCATTCTAAATTCAAACTTGTATTTTAATGTAACTTAACGGTTGTATTAGTAAAAATGCCAAGGACATACACTCTAGCAAAGGACGGACCGTTTTATATTATAAAAAGTAAACGGTCATGTCAAGTACACATGTCCGCATTGACTTTGACTAAATCTTATGGAGTTCATAGAAACTTCTGGTATCGAAGTCCAAAGTCCCCATGGCTGTGTAATATTGTCTCAAATGGAAGTAATTTCTTATGAATCGCTCGTAATTTCCAATAGCGCTCGTGTCAACAATGAGTCAAAACTTACAGATGGATTTAACATTCTCCATTCTCCAACGCCTAGGTATATTGATAAAGTTAAAAAAAAATATGAAAGAGGCGTGAAATATTGTGAAGACGGTTTACAAGGTGATATTAATACTTAATCGATTAACTACGTAAACATCGCATGACTGATTATTATAATATTATCTCATAAATTGCACCAGCCAAACATACGCGTATTCAAATTCTAAATAAGTACCTACCACTTCTATCACAATATTGCAGCAATTAAATGAGTTAGCAAATTAATTAATATCACAACTTTATTCAACTTTAATATAGTGCCTATTGTTTTCCCTATTTTATCGTGTGCAACGTGAAAAACAACTGATAATTTAACTGCGCAGTTGGGAGTTAGTACAGTCGAAGACATAAATTGATGAACAGATCTAAATTTTCAAAACACCTGCACAATGTAAAGTTCCATATGTCGCTGAACAAATTGTTGATCAAATCTATGTGAACATTGCAGAATGTCAAATGTTAGTAAACAATATTTTATCAAAAGTTGCTGGACTTTATAAATCTACATAATTAGATTATCATTGATGGCTACGAAAGTCCATTAACACATACTTTACTGGCAAAAAGAAATCATTTAGTACGATTGTGCACTTAGGGATCGATATTAAGTATAAATATCAAAGTGTTGAAATAACGTCCAGCTAATTTTGGACTTCTTCGTGGAATTTTAGCGTACAGTGACTTTTGGATTATTTCATCGAGTTTAAGTGTCCAGCGACTTTTGGCGTTAATTAAGTTATGGTAGTGTTTAGGGACTTTTGAACTGTCATTACGAACAAGGAGTTTTGAACATACCTTTGTATATTAACACATGGAGAGTTCTCGTGTACAGTTCATTTCGTAGCTTTATTTTGTTTAGCGACTTATGTCTTTGACTGTACCTACCTAATCCGTTTTTGTGTCAAGGCATTCCGTGCTATTTACCCCCCTGCGATGTTTATGTATAAACGCATTTATTTTTTAGATTATTTGAGATTAGACATGTAGCGATTGATCATAAATATTATAATCCACATAATCGATGTTGTTTTCGTGCGATATCGCTCGACTAGAAGCGTCTGTTGCGATACTTGCGATTAATGCGACTAATTCACTTGACATATTTAGAGTTTTTAGACTCGATACCCATCGGTTTTTCTAAACAAAGTTTAGTCGTATTGTAGGTATATTGGTTAGCTAACATATTACCAGTACCAGTACATAGCATTACATTTGAGAATCATTTTAACACCTAATGTTTATAGTAGAAATAACACGCTAATAAGACGGATCCATTGTATAAATACGCGAATGAAAGACACCTAGGTACTTAAAGTTGTTCGTTTCTGTTTTTCATTTTTTGGCAATCGCAAAAACACGACATATATCACATTCCATATGCAAAATCACATAGCCATAAGTATTTGAAGGCAGGGTGATAATTATAACAGTATAATTGAAGTGAAGGATGTTAAAACAAACGCCAACCTTAGCGATTATCGTAAATGTTATCAAGCTATCGTTGCAAACAGGCGGGAATAACATCGTTGTTCAAATAGCAACATGGCGTCTAATGCTCAGCAAATATGGCGCTTGCTAGTGTGATCAGAATAACAAAAACACGACTGGGCCGCGTGATCACTGTCATGGCATAATCCTAAAGCTACTCAAGAGACTACTTCAATATTCGTCGCTTAGCTAACAATACCGCACAAGTCAGATTTGCTTACTTTTCAGGAGAGACAAAAAACTATTAATGAAAATACCGCCTAAGTCAACCTAACTTTTCGTTACAACACCGCTCAAATACTCTTGTTTTTAATCACGATTATATGAAGTATTTCAATGAATAAACTATTATGTTTAATTTGAAATAAGTTCTCTTACCTTTTGACTGCATCAGAAGAGTCAATCCGTTAAGAAAACTTCAGTAATTTAGAAACAAAACATTTAAACTTATCGACCAGCGACGTTGATCAAGCCAAACACTATGGCTTGCGCGGTTTTGGTGCAACCAGTGAGTTGAGTTGTGTTACTTCTATTTGAATAACGCGCTCTAATTGGTCGAAATTACTTCCTGCGAGAGCTGATTCGATGCGCCGAAAAATAATCTAGCGAATGGTGTATAAAACGTCACATGGTCAAATTATGACTTGTGCGGTATTGTTAGCTAAGATGTAAAGTCTGCCTGAGAGAACAATGGCATGATAATTTGATAATGCGCTTGCATGCAAGATTAGGCGACAATTCCAAAATATCTAGAGTGAATGTACCTAGCTGAAATATGTCCGGTCAGACAGTTCAGACATTAAGACTTTGGTTTCACCTTCACGCGACTGTAGAAACGGTGTAAATATAGCCGATGATGTAATGTAACTAAGTAGGGACATTCAAACTTACAAGGGCGCGCAAAAGGCAGACATGTGAAGTGGCTACAATTAGACTAATGAAACTTTAATTAGATAATAGGTTTGAGGTTGTACAATTTTCAAGTGAAGACTCAGAATCTGTTTGGACTTCACTGAGCACTTTTCCAATAAAAACCCAAATCTGGCAAACATTTTTTTAGGGAGCTTCTAAACGAGCCACATTTAACATACGAAGTAAGAGTAAGATAGCCGATTACCGGCCACAAATTGCAGTAAAACATGGCCCGTTTAAAAGTCCAATTATTTCTTAAGATACGATTGCTAGTAAGCTACCAAAATCATGGAGACATAGGTACTATAACCACTTGACCGTCCGGCCCGCGAGACCATTATACTCTCAACCGTCCGGGTTATTTTACCGACGCACGCCCCGCGCTGCGCAACCACAACTTTCTACAAAAACGTCTGTATCTTCTAAACTACACAAGGTAAAATAAAGAAAAAAATACTAAGGCATAAATGAACGTTCATTTGTTCAAATACTTTTATAGTTTTACTAAAAATATCCATGATTATCGACTATAATCAAGGTTAAACTTAGGAAATTGGTAAAAATTGCTGAAAGTTTTTATTTGACGACTAATTACAGGAAATATTGCGCGATGACCCTCTTTTTTTATTACATATTATAAAAAAAGACTATTTTAACTTTTAAATGACACCACAATCAACATATATAGTTCTCAATAAGATATCAAAATAAATTAAACAAATTCCCTACTCCTTCCAACAAGTGCAACAAGATGGCCGTCTGCATAAGGCTGCCTACAACTGATATACACTTAAACGTCCGTGGAGACTATGGTATCCAGTGTCGAAAGTAGATAAATTTTGTATATCAATAATAATGACAACAGTCTTTGCTTGATACCCACTATGCTACTTTTAAATCAAAAGTTTCTTAAGTTTAATAGTTCTGGTGAGCAGTAGGTACCTCTGCATCATCAGGATTCAAGGATCGAAGGTTGAAACTATCAAAATCAAAATTTCATAATGATCAAAGAAGTACAAGTGGTTGAAAAAACTGTTGTAATATTTGAAACACATAGGTATCTGAACAAACAAATGTACAAAATTACAAAGTCAAGCTAAATAAAACCATTTTTTAAATTAGTATCTATATCCGTAGGTAACTGAAAGAATACATGCAAACAAAAACACATTTCCAAACACCGAATAATCAAGACACACGAGAAATCGTTTGTACAAACCCTTATTTCTGATATATTTTAAAACGTCCGCGGATAGTCAACCGTCCACGGCATAAAACCTGAGAAACACCGTAAATGTTTTGATGAATCCTAAAGTAGTTTGATATATTTCTTATGTTTAAGTATATTAATCTGTTCTCTATAAACCAATCTTCAGTATTTATTGTATATTTCTGTAAACAGAGCTCCAAATTACTAATAATTAGGCTATAAACGTTCACTGCCCCAGCTCGAAAACAACCTTGATATTTCAAATTGATATTACAGTCATCACACTATCACAAACAGAAGATGATACACATTATCGTAGAAAGTACACATTCCTGATTATTTTGATGTATAATAAGACCCAAAAATATGTAAATGAACGTGAAATACTTACGACATAACTACGAGTTCTCCACAAATACTCACAATCACGCGCAGTTTCTTAGAGCACTGGCAAATAAAAATGTTGTCCTTGTAAGCAAATGGCGTACACTGCCATCTATATTTTTTAGAGCTAACTATTTGGTTAGGCTACGTTGTTGCATCAATAGAATTAGTAAATAATGCCGAAATATTCCATTAGATGGCTCTAAAATCAACCGCTCCTCCTTCCACCCCTCGGGATAGTAAGGTATCCGCGGACGGTTGAGAGCATATTGGTTTCGGATACTATGCTATCGTCGGACGGTCAAGTGGATGGAAGCTCCCTTTCAAAATTTTAATCTAGCGACTAGCTTCGCTTCAATCGCTTCGTTTAGTGTGAGTTTTCTGTAACACCCGTACATAATCCAGAATTGAAGAAAATTCCAGAAAATCTTCCTTTTGAATCACTATCTATTGATGAAAACCGTATTAAAATCCGTTGGGTAGTTTAAAAGATCAAAGCTTACTTACAGAGGGGGATATACGTGACGGCGGGAAGCGACTTTGTTTTGTACTACGCAAAGATTACCCTTGACGACACGCACAAAGGATTATGAACTCTTTGTTCTGAAATGAAACTAGCTATAAAATACAGTGACCTCGAAAACCTTGGATTAGCTTCGCATTATCGCGTTATATAGAGGCTACTGGGAGACAAACCAGTCTTACTTTTGTTGTTTTCGTAATTCTGTCCATGCGTATTAACTTACCTTTTGAATATGTTAGTTTTTGCTATGACATAACCACATATTCGTGTGATTTTTATGAGAAAAAAAAACTACGCACTACGCAGTTGAATGTCCTGTTTTGTTGTATTGTATGTATATCCTAAATTATGAGTAAGTACCTACTATTAGTGTTTCGGTGTGGTGGTATATCAGTAGTGAAGATAACTATGATATCCGTTTACCACTCACGTGTCTCGCATTAATATAGCTAAAGTTGACACGTCCGTCCGAAAATAGGGCTCCACGCAAAGTGCATTCACCCTACGCTAGTCGCAAGTACCTGTCATTTAGTGAGATAAGGAGAGCTCTTTGTTATGTTGAACTACTTCTTTGTTTCCAAGACTCGAAAAATAACAACAGTATTATTGTATTCTTGTAATTTCGGAATAATCTTCACAAATGCAGAAGTCACAATATCTAACTAAGGAAGATTTTTATAGGTGTGTCTTGAAAGTGTTTTGTTTGCCACTTTATTTAAATATCTTACTTTGATGGAAAAATAATAATCAATAGTAAGACCAGTTAGACCATTTAAATTATACGTTCATGACATCTTTGTAACCAGTTATTTTATTTTTACTAATAAAAAATATTTTATAGACTCAAGACCTTGCGCAAAAACAACCCAAAAATGTGTATTCATAAACATGCAGTTTTGAAGTTGAAAGGCCAGGCAAAGGACGCAGAGTCACGATCTACTTTCTCCTTTTGGTGTATTTTAAAACAATGGTAGAAATCTTCAAAGTAACAAAAGGAGATAAACATAGTACCTAAATAACTATAGATGCATTTGGCAGTCGAGCTAATGTTTTGCTTTGTGAATACACTGGTCCGTGGACTGGTTCAGCGGTGTAACGTGAATGGCATACAGAGAGAGGCGTGTTGCCCGATTTGTTGCTCGACTGATCTCACCCTAAAGCACGTGGCGAGGACGTGATGCGCGACAAAGAGGTTGCGATGTGCGAAAGCGAGACGGAGGGAAAACATCTGGGACGCTCACTGCTCAGCTTGATTTAGAGTTATCGAGGTCTTTTTGCTATATTTTTTGTTTAGTCTTTTTGTAATCGCTTCGAAATCCAGGGATATGTTATCTGGAAAGCTATTAGAATTGAATCAGAACTCGTTTGTTGTGTGGTTCAGAAAATTACTTTTGTCATTATAGGTTATCTAATAGGCAAAGTAAAGTTTTTGGAAGATATGTATATTATATTTTTTTTCGATAGTCGTCATCCTAATGATCAAGAAACTGCGGCTCTTTTATTTTTATTTCCTCTAATATAGAAATATTTTTTTTACTTATGATGTTGACATGTGTACACTTTAATGACTGACTAGCTTGTTGCTTTCGTACTTAATGAAAAAGAAAAAAAAACACTTCTACATCTGTCATTGTCAAGTCAAATCAAAGTAAACAAACGATTCAATTCAACGGCTCTTTTCTGTTTGCTTGAGTTTCATGTGACCAGTGTTTTTAGAAATATTTTTAACGATCTCAGAACGAACTCCGGACTTTCATTTTGCCGCTTTGTAGAGCAACCTTTGCACGATATTTAGTCTACAATTTATTTTCGACCCCTTTGGCACTTCTTCTTGGACACCGATTTTGTTCCTTTCACGACGACTCTTGCTCTGCTTTTTGATAGCCAAGAGAGCCCCTTTGAATTGTACAATCCACGCAATGAATTCGGCAATCCCACACGGACTTTGGAAATGGAGTAGGTATTACAAAGATTTACTTGAATTTACTTATTTGCTGCCAGCATCTTTGGTACAATGCCGCAGGGGCCATTCTTAGATTTAATGTTTTAGTTAATTTATATATTTAGAGTTAGTTTTATTTAATTTTAGTTTTCTTTTTCAGTTATTGTGTTTTGTTGTATTTTTTTATGTAATTTCCAATTAATTTTTTTAGATTGAATGTACTGTTATGTTATTTAAATATTAAATCTTATTTGAATTGAACCGTTTGTTTACTTTGATTTGACTTGACGTTGACAGATATAGAAGTGACAGTTTTTTTTTTCTATTTCATTAAGTACGAAGGCAACAAACTTGTCGGTCATTAAAGTTTACAAATGTCAACATCATAACTAAAAAAAATATTTCTAAAATATCAGAGGAAATAAAAATAAAAGAGCCGCAGTTTCTTGATCCTTAGGATGACGACTATCGAAAAAATATATAATCTACAACTCTTCCAAAAACTTTACTTAGCCAATTGTTGCATTATTTCTGAACGAGGCCAGGTTGTCTTTATTATCTACAATTTGGGTTCCTTGACCAATAGTTTTATTTGTTAAGAAAGCTTATCGTGCGCCTTGTTGAATCTATTAATACGTTATCTAGCTTCTACCAGGGATATAATAATAATATAAGTAGGTACTTATGTAAATTTACGTTGGATGGAATTGGCAAGCAGTTCAGAGGCCTAAAAGGTACAGGTAGGGTCAATGAACGGTTGGCAAGGATACAGCTTGCGCGCTGTCTGCCTACAAATACAAACCAAGATGGCGGACGGATTTTCACTTTTTTGCAATGGCGTCCAAAATTTGCAGTTTTGTAATGTTGGTATTACCTACCATACCTACATACTCAGTGGGTGTACTTATTCCTCTTTACTCAATAATTTCCAGTTTTACACAATTTTCAACTGGTTATTCAATTGTTTTGAACTTCGTAGGTACTTATTAAACAATAACTTAATCGTATATCAGAACAGAATTCGATGAATACAATCGGTTTCCTTTTAATGCTCGTTCGATATCGAAATGACCTGCAAACCCTACCAAGAAGTGTAAAACCGATGTTACTGAGAATAAAATTTTACGGACTTTTAACTTTAGTTAAATTAAGTACTTAGGTACAATGCTATCGAATTATAAATAAAAATCAGCGTTTCAATAATTTTTATTTTCTTTACCCTTTTTCTGTTTAATTAATTTAAATTTAAAGTCATTGTCTTACGACCAGGACAACTGTCAAAGTCACCGTATTTAAACTAGTGACATCTAGTGAATATTCTGGGCATTATTTGTTTCGAATTTTAAACTTTGTGCTTTGATTGTATTCTGAGTCAAGTTGTTTTTTTACCAACGCTAATATGCCATAAATTGGTCCGTAAGGTCAGGAAAGGTTAAATTTAAATGATTTAACCATTACTTACGGTTAAAACGTTACTAATGTTATTTTAATGAGTCTTACAATTATTCGGCGAACGAGATAATTGGTCACGTTCGCATTAGAGTGAGACACAAGTAAAAGAGACGAAATGTTTCTTACGATAGACAATGTTAGTTGTATTTGTATATGTGGAAGAGCCATAACATAATACATATAGGTAAACTTGTTGGTTGGTAATGTTGGCATTATGAGTTTGCGGCAGGAGAGGGGTTAGTCTTTCTTAATGACTTTCTCTCTTCATACCTAACATTATGTAGGTATAGCTTTGCATAGAAAATGTTGAGACTACAAAAAGCGGCTTCTAAATTCAAAAGCAAATTAATGAAATCAAATGAAGCTCCCTATATTCATGGATCAGTGCCCTCATGTTTCCATTATTGCCACCTTATATCAACTGACAGGATATTTTTAACCTAAAGTTAGTCAACTCTTCCAACGCGATGTTCAAGTGCCACAGGAATACACATCTCGACAATGTTATAAATAATGTAAACAATGTAACTCACTGCAGTGTCCACATAAACACGTCTGTTACATCCAAACACGTCTATACCTTAGCACACGTATGTACGATTAGATACACCCACACTTATAGAAAACCATAATAACATAGATTTAAAGTCAAGAATCGCATGCTAACATGTCACGCGGTAACATCGTGCTAGAACTTAGGTATCCTAGTTATTATTATTACACTTTATTAAAAGCATGCAACGTGCGCGTGACCAGTATCAATGCGAATAATTTTAATAGTTCTAGTTTTATAACTTACTACTAGATGGCGCTGGAATAAAAAATAAACGGTTACAAAACACTCGATTTCCTTGACTGTGAACGGCATTGCTAAATAAATTTCAACGTTAAAGTTACTACATTAATTTATCGCTGAATGCTTGGTATTGTTTACTATAAATTCTTGATAAGCGTCGCGTCGTTAACGGAATGTCTTGACACTTATTAATCAAATTGCAGATGATAAGTTACAAACGGACTTCGGAAGTTCCATGTAAACCCAAGATATCTATCTATATAAAAAAATTAATCACTAAATGTGTTGCTAAGCTCAAAACTCGAGAACGGCTGAACCGATTTGGCTGATTTCTGTTTTGTTGTGTTCGTTATCGTCAGGATAAGATTTATATGTTAGACTTTTTTTGAAAAATCCAACGGTAAGGTCAGAATTTGCAGTAATCACTATCACTACATAGTATAAAACAAAGTCGCTTCTCGCTGTCTGTCCCTATGTATGCTTAGATCTTTAAAACAACGCAACGGATTTTGATGCAGGTTTTTTTAATAGATAGAGTGATTCAAGAGGAAGGTTTATATGTATAATAGATTCTGGTTTATGTACGAGTGTTACAGAAAACTCACATAAACCGAAGCGAAGCGAGGGCGGGTCGCTAGTCACTACATAATATAAAACAGTCGCTTTCCGCTGTCTGTCCCTATGTATGCTTAGATCTTTAAAACTACGCAACGGATTTTGATGCGGGTTTTTTTTAGTAGATAGAGTGATTCAAGAGGAAGGTTTTTATGTATAATAAATTATGTTTTATGTACGTGTGTTATAGAAAACTCAAATAAACCGAAGCGAAGCGAGGGCGGGTCGCTAGTAACTAATAAATCACAGCAGACCGTAAGTCTGGATTCCTTTTAAAGATACGTATATCTATGTAAGATATGGGCCATGTGGGGGAACCAATTACGTCATGAATTTATCTTTAAGTGAGGTAATTGCAACTTGGAAATATCAATTGGTTACCGAGAACCGATTTGAACGTAATTGTCGGGGAAATATAAAGATTTTATAAAAATAGTTGCGGTTGAGAAAAGTAATAAAATATTGTTTTAACGAACTTTGACTGCCTATTTTTCTGCTAGGGAAAAACCTACCTATCCGGAACTTTAACCGAAAACGCAAATATATTTTTCCCGTCAATCAGTGATTCTTCCCTTGCTAAAGTAATAATTTATGATTTTAAAATGATTTAATTTCATCAATATTAATGAATGTGTGTTTATTCTAACTTTGCGCTTGCCTTGAACGCGATCCCATTGACATCAAATCCTGCGCACTCTGGTTACTTCGGTAGCCGTGTAGTAAATATTTGTCATCGGAGACGCTCTTGTTTACCGAGTCGAGTGCTTAGGTATTTCCTGCTAGAAAAATCTGAAGATCACGACTATACTTACTGGACAAAGTTCTTATTTCTCCGTTTCCAAATCTCTCTGAGCGGCAAATCCGTTTTTTTACATTAAAATTTCAGTTCCATTGTCCCTATTTAACATTTTAGTAAATTGGTTAGGAAGCAGACAGATCCATCGTACTGAAATGTATATTTTCTAGCCTGTGTAGGTGACTAAATATGTTTACTGCGTTAAAAAATACATCCATGTTAATTCTATTACACGAAAAACAACGATGGTCATGAACACGAGAATTGAGTACCTACTTATGCCATGTTTCTTGCAACATTAAAAAAAACTAGTCAACCAAGAGAGTTTTTCTTCTTTGCGTTAAAACATAACAGAGTATTCATAATATTATTGCTTCAGCTATGTTGACATTGTGTACAAATATGTGAATAATAAATAGTATTCGTATTCACATTTTTATATAAAATAACGTAAAATATGGATAGTAGAAATCCACCGAATGCCATTTTGCGAGCTATTTATAAATGCTGATTCAACATGTCAGCCATAAACATAAAAACGCAAACGTAGACTAATAATAGGTTTGTATTGCTTTCACTTCGCGATTGCGTGGCTTCGTTTAGCCTTAGGCTGTTATAGGAAAATAACCCCTATGATACTTTGCGTTTCGTAAGAACACGAGAAAACAAGTCTAGAAGGACCATCATATGAAAAATGTTGCACAACGCTCGAGTGAGTTCTCAAACCTCCGATTTAACGTTGTCTTTATTGTTGCAGGTCTGCGAGAAACTAGAAATCGGGGCCGAGTCAGATTATTTCGGGCTTAGAGTGTGCCCCGCCTCGGGCCCCAGCCGCTGGTTGAATCTCAGGAACCCCCTCGACCCGCACCGCATCCACGGGCGGCGCCTCGACCTCCGAGTCAAGTTCTGGGTGCCCCCGCACCTGCTTATCAACGAGCCAACCCGCCACCAGTTCTATCTGCACGCCAAGCTCGACCTGATCGAAGGTCGACTGGTCGTCGCAGACCAAGATGTGGCCAGAAAGATCATAGCCTATATCGCCCAGGCGGAAACTGGAGACTGCGATGCGGACATGCCCCCCATCGATGTATACGAGGAGTGCGACAAAATTGGTCCTCAAGGGGAGAAATCTGAAGATCACATGGAGAAGATCATTGATCACCATTGCGAGGTGGCTGGTATGCGCGCGTCGCAAGCTGAATACAGGTTGCTGAAGGAGATATCTAAATTGGAGTCGTTTGGGGAGGAGCTGTTCTTCTGTAAACCAGTGACCCAGCTGAATAACGCCCACAACCTGTACAGCCACCTGTTGTACCACACGCAACAGGTGGAGGAGCCGAAGACGCGGGACGACGTGGAGATAGACGGGAGCGGGACTGTGGGGTGCCTCGCGACGGGGCAGACTGGGGGAGGCTGCGGCTGCCGCTTGAGCACGTGTGTGGGAGTCGGGCCGCACGGCATCGTGGTGTACAGGCCCGCCTGCAATGGCGAGCAGGAAATCGGAGTTGAAAAACAGAGGTAAGCTATCTTTGAGTTTTTCTGGGCAATTTAAACTGACACTCACAGCTATAATCCGACATGATACTTTATCGTTATTCGTATTAGTAAAAATATATATGCAGAAACATCAAATGATAAGACTTTAGCAATGTATGTACATCGTTGAATCCGGTGATGTTTTTTAGTAGTGCAGTGACATTAACCGTCCTCTATTTTATCACACAATCTTTACATGCATACATATCGGCTAATTCGTATTTATTATCGGTTAGGTTAGGTTCAGTTTGAACATCCGCTGGCCTTTTCTTAGACAAGATGTTTTTAAATATTTTATGAGTTTACAATAACATTCCGTCAACTCGTTGAATTGAAACTTTATACCATACTTGTTTACTTACACCTTACACGTCAATTTAAAATATTATGCAAATGTCACCGTTGATGTCAATTTCGACATGTTTTTTACATGTAGGGATTCTTTGTCTAAGTTTAACGAATATGTAAATGAGACTCGGTACGAGACTACCAGGTGGACTGATGATCTAGTAAATGGCGCGAGAAACAGCTGGATCTTAACATAGGAGATCTTTCGGGAAGGCCTGCGTATTTCACTACTAATTTATACGCGTTCTCTACCACGATGGCCTAGAAAAAAGCATATATTTAAAACCCAAGAGCAGCACTATACATATTTAAACGAGCCAAGTAGTTCTGATGTGGGAACTATTGGTGCCGTGACCAGGATTATAAGCAGAATGAGATTGGCTCGTACAGTCAAGTTCGTAAATATGTGTTCACTTTTCTGTCTATTTAATGTCATGTTTGGTACTAAAGTACACATATTTATGAACTCTACTGTACTTTTGTAGCATTTTAGTCACAAGTCAAGTAATTTATTTGACTAAGTAATCATATTCATTTATTATCAAGTTCCCCAAACTCACTTAAACCCAAAATCTTAAACCAGCACAATCCTCTTCCAGCATTCCGTATACCGCCATCCACCGCGCGCAGCCACTCAGGCGCAGCTTCCAGCTGTCGTACGTGACGGGAGAGGGGCACGAGGCGCCGCTGCATGTCAAGATGGCTACTTCGGGGCAGGCCGGGGCCGTCTACCGCGCCGTCACAGAGAGGCACGCCTTTTACTGCTGCGAGACTGTACGGAGTGACGTCACTGAACAGTTCATAAGGGATTTGAAGGTAATTATTTGATAATCAACACAGCGAGCAATTACATCCTTGTTTAAACTTGTGTTATTGTAACCCGCTTTTCAAAAAAAAACATTCATGCTGTCGCGCTAGTTTTCATCGCTCATTTAAAACATCCTTATCACTCTAGACTAGCACACATTGTCTGCATTATGTTGGTCGCTTAGTAATCCCTCGACCTACTATAACCAAAACGCACTGAGAGAAAAGCGAGAAAACACAATTTGTGCTAGTTCTCCTCATCAAAAACTGACAAGTACAGCGGCAGAAGTAGCTACGCAACCGAAGAGGTCAAAATTATCTGCTTTCGACTCTATTGTCAAGAGAATACGTCGTGTCTACATTATTTTAAGCATGTTATTTTGCTTAGCTACTTTTGATGCTGACTGTACCTTATTTAAATAATTGTCTTGTATCGCCTTCTAGATAGTTACACTCACTCAGATTAATAATTCAAAAAACTTGTTGCTATATAAAAATAAACAGTCACGCAGTAACACTGGGCTCATATTTGACGTCAAAACCATTCCGGTTTTTGATGACGCGCAATAAATATTATTACTTAGGTACTCCTAAAGCGAAAAAAAGAATAATTATCTATCACTCACCCGGCATGTGTTGAATTTTGTAGCGTGTTTAGTAGAATCTACTACAAAAAGACTTTTCGTCCTTTTTACAATGCAATAAGGTGAAAAAGTTGTTTCATAGTCGACTGTACCAAACATTTTATTTGTTTAACCTACTTATTTCAAATCTTTACTTAGTCCAAATTCTAAAATAGACACGTAAGTCTTAGTAGATTGACGAATTAGTTTTAAGCTCGTTGTTAAAGGATGTGAGCTCTTAATTGGGTAATGAATTTGGATTGACATCCGACATATTTAATTTGCATTCGATCTGAAGTACAGTCGTAACACAAAACGGTTCAAGTACTGTCATAACGTAAACCAATTAAACTGATTCTGATTGTTAACCTCCTGAGGTTCCTTGTAATAAACAAAGGAACAAATACAGCCACTGAAATAACGGTCTAGTGCAAAGGAAGCAAAGTGGAAATTCTTCTGTTTTTATGACTCATGATCGTAGAAAATTGACTTTATTTAATTCATTCACAATAGATTCATATTCCATTGATAAACTTCGTTGTACGGTGGGCCTTTGGAGGTTTACCCCCTTATAAACGTGGAATAAGCTATGCTTTGCTTTGTCCTTATCTGTAATTGTGACATTTGCATCTGACAGAAAGTGACAAGGCATGGCAAAAAGTATTCCAAACTTATTCCACGTTTATAAGTAAGGAGATTAAAGTATATTTTTAAAGTGTAAAGTATATTTTAATTCCGGGCGGCTTGCCACATAATAAAATATGTAGTTATAAATTTTTAACCTTTTTTATTTTTGAAGTAAGGATCTATTTAAATCAAACTGCTGTATTTAAGCGTTTTCTATCAACAGTTTTATTAGACTGGTAGATAAATCCAAACATCACGTATTAATCAAACACATTTGCAACAGGGTTGGCAACGCATTTGCAGTTTTAGGATTGCTTTGCAGTCTTGTGAATGCGAATGTCTATGGGTCACAGTTTCCACTTACCATCAGGTGGCCTGTGTGCTCGTATGTCTTCTCTATGCCATAAAAAAAAAAAAAAACACTAATTCATAACTTACATGAGCAAGCTTTCTTACACCTATTTATATTTAAAAATATCACCAGTAAAATGTTAACGTTGAAGTCCGCTGTAGATATCGAATATCGCATTCAATATCTTTATCTGTTGATGTATGTGATTAATGAGTCGATTGTTGAAGACCTACTGTTGTTTTGTGAAGTTATGTGTAACACTAAAAACGTCATCAACATCTGTTTACAATTAGCGTTATAATAAATAACCATCTCGATGCGTAAACCAAGTTTTAAAAGAAAGAAGATAATTCTAGAAGTTTTTAAATCGATTTAAACAGTAACAGTTAATTCGATCTGAATTTAAAGTGTCACAAGTACATGTATAATAAGTAATTACGCGATAAAAATAAGTAATTGGACTTCGTATCTGTTAATTAATATGCTGGCGGAGGCTTGGCACTTCACCTCTTTTTTATTGTTCGACTGTTATCGTACAAAATTTATTCAAAACCGGTTGGATTTAAGTCGCCCTGTATTTGATTTGGGAGACATTACAGTGTTGTAGGTTTAAAAAGAATAATTTGACTTTGAGCACTAATTTTTAATATGGTATTTAACTATCCGTTAATCCTTAACAAGCGCTCAGCTTTAGCCTTTCCACCGATCGAGCACTTAGAGATCGTCTAATTCAAAATTGATCTTTCCACCACTAATCGATCGATGAAAAATACATTATCTATCATAATTATGAGCGTTGCAAATTGCATGCACATTGGAGGGGGCGTTCAGTTTAAATAACATTAGATCATCGCTTATTCACTACCAGCTTCTGCCCGCGACTCCGTCCGCGTGGAACTCGTTTATATCGTAGCTCCATACACATTTTCACCCTCCATTTCACCCCCTTAGGGCATGAATTTCGGGAAAAAACTATCCTATGTCCTTTCCCAGGATTCAGACTATCTTTGCACCAAATTTTACCTAAATCGGTTCAGCTGTTTAAGTTTGAAGAGGTCACAGACAGACAGACAGACACACTTTCGCATTTATAATATTAGTTTGGATATGGTTCATACGTAGTTTATCCTGAGTCAAACCGGGTTCGCACTAGCGAGCTGCAACTGTAGCCGTAGCAGTTGCAGTAACGAGCTTCTATAGTCTATACTTTTAGG
>OZ014458.1:1081904-1182483 GCA_963966035.1 Acleris laterana | reverse complement strand
GTTTGGGGATAAGAGAGCCGGTGAAATGACTAGCATAGAGGCATTCCATCTTAGTCCTCAGGGTTGGCAACGCATTTGCAGTCTTAAGATTGCATTGCATTCTTGTGAATGCGAATGTCTATGGGTCAACAGTTTCCACTAACCATCAAGTGGCCTGTGTGCTCGTTTGTCTACTCTATGCCCATAAAAAAAAATGGAATATTCATCACTTTTTTTCACATCTAAATATATAAAAGGAGAAAACTGACTGACTGACTGACATATCAACGCACAGCCTAAACGGCTAAACGTAGGCATTTGAAATTTGGAAGGGACGTAGCTTAGGTACCGTAGAGGTGCACTAAGAAATTCCCACGGGAACGGGAATTAGCGGGAAAATTATGAACTCAAAAAAAATGTTTTGCCCAACGAAGTGGACACGGGAACAGCTAGTCTTCTATAAAAGCTGATTCATGTAACAAGTTGTCCAGTTGAAAAATTTTTTTTTTTTAAAAGCCGTCAAAATTTAATTCTATCTCTATCTAGTAAATAGAATTTAACATCGAGTTCATATGGCTCGACCTGTTACATGATGTCACTGTGGATATCGGATTTCTCTGTCTTATCGCTGTGTAAATAGCAGTTCAAAATGCTCGTATTACCCGTATTTCTTGCCCGAATTTTCATATTTAGTTGAAAAATGCGATTTAAAAAATCCATCTATATTCCCTATTCACCAACCGGTAGTTTATAGACTATAGTGTCTAAAGATTGTTCTAAGAACAATCACTACTCGCTAGATGGCGCTGTTCATCAAACCGACACCCAAACCAAACACACTAATGTTATATAAATAAATTTGAGTGATCGAACTCAGATCTTCAGTGCAACTTAAACTAACGTATTATTTGTCGACAGGAGTCCCGCGGTCGATCGAGGTCGAGCGGCGCCACTCTGGCCTGCCGCGTGTGCATGGACTGCCCCATGGACACGCTGTTTCTGCCGTGCCGCCACGTCGTGTGCTGCGCCGAGTGCGCGCCCAGGTCAGTACCATCTTCTATTAAATATATAAGGTGCACTAAGAATGGATTTTTGGAAATTCATCCCATAAGTGGTTGAAATACTAATTCTACGCTTACGAAGTAGCATGAGTCCTTTTTTTATGGCATAGAGAAGACAAACGAGCACACAGGCCACCTGATGGTAAGTGGAAACTGTGACCCATAGACATTCGCAATCACAAGACTGCAATGCAATCCTAAGACTGCAAATGCGTTGCCAACCCTGAGGCTAAGATGGAATGCCTCTATGCTAGTCATTTCACCGGCTGTCTTATCCCCAAACCGGAACACAACAATGCGAACACTGCTGTTAGGCGGTAGGTGGATAAGATGGTGGTAGCGATCCGGACGGACCCTGCACAAGGTCCTACCACCCGCAATATGTCCTACAATACATAACGCTAAGACGTACCGCCAATCACTCTGTCATACTCGAAAGACATTTTAGGAACAATAAACTCGGTCCTTTTTTAAACTTGTGTAAGGACTATCGTCGCAAGGAACCACTTAATCGTTATTAACTGACTCTTGGTTCGTTAGCTATCGAGGTGATCTTTGTCCTCGAGGCAAGGAAGTTAGAGACGCCTACCAAACATTTTTTGCTCCCATGAAGCCACAAGCAGAAAGGCGTCAAAGTTTTAACTGCCACTTTTCGCTCGCGTGTTAAAAACAACATTAAAAAGCCCAAAATTCTGCAGTTCTAGTTAAAAACCTAGGCCGCAGCAAAAAGCCGTAAAAAAAAGAAATTCATTCTTGACTTGTTTGCTCATTTACCTCGTGTAACTAGTCAAATTCATATGCAAATACAAAAACGTAAAAATTAATTTATGAAGTATTTTCAAAAGCCCTTTGGCAAATACTAAAGGACCGTGTAATTTGTTACAGATGCGAGCGCTGCCCGCTTTGCCGGGGCGAGATAGAGAAGTCCATGCATATCTACCTGCCCGTGGAGTACGAGAAGAGCCCCATCATCGACAAATGAGTGCGAATAACTAACATTTTAATATTAAAATGTGAAGATTGTCGAAACTACGAAGTCGTGATTGAAATGAAGCTGCGCGAGTGTAGAGTCCACATATTCGCCGAATACAAACGATCACGCCACGAGCTTCTCAGTCTCATGCGTTCGGCGCATATGTGGAGGTGTCTTTACAGACAATAAGTGTGTGTGTGTCTAGTCAGAACTTGAGTTGACTTTAAATTGTAAAAGTGCATTTATGTTTAAGTTGGTATGCAGTAATGTACGGTACTTAAGTTAACAAAATAATGTAATTTAAGCTAGACGTACCTTCGTTGTAGAAGGTTAATTGGTAAGGTAACAAAAAGTTGAAAATGAAAAGCAAAAATATTTCTATTAATTTAGAATAACTATGTGATAATTGATTAGGGTTTTTTTATTCTTGTTCTTTTGCACTGACTGGGATTTGTGGAATTGTCTCTGGCTAGATAAAAAAGTTTAAGAGTTGTGAAAATGTAAACTGCAGTTACATAAAAAAAAAAAATTGTCAAAAAAATCTTAAACTACTTTTCAAACACAAATGTAAAATTTAATGAATTATTTATAACTTTGAATTTGGAATTGTATTTTTTTTTATAACTTTAAAGATGGCATTCGTTTTTTTTAAGTGTCTAGAGTTTTTACAATATTGTAATAGGAATGTTTAATGTAAGTACGTTTTGTTGTAACTGCAGCACGAGTTAAAAATATTTCTTTAATTTACCCGCATTTTATTTCTTGCCTTTAATTCGGACTGTATTTTTAGATCTAAAATTTTCCTTACTTTAAAGTGACGATGAAGACGTCGAGTTTAATTATTTAAGTTAAAAACGTAAGACCCATGGTCTGTAAGTTAATAAAGCAAAAAAAAAGAAAGTGAATATAAATAATAATTAATATGTTACTATTTCGTGGTTTTATTTCATACGTTCACTACCTTCCTTGACACTGGAAACATGGAACCTAAAGGTTGTTTCAATCATCGATAAGTACATGTGGTAGCAACCCATTGACGGGTTGTTATAACATTGTTGAGCCGAGAGCTATTGCAGCGACGCAATGAAACTGAACCTTTACCATTTGCGTTGGGTTAGCGATTTTCACAAAATTTACAGGATCGACGACGTAATGACAGATCACGTCAACCGATGTCATGTCGATAGAAATCAGAAAAAAATGCATCTTGGCTACGTATGTGTATGTAAACACTTTATTGTACAAAAAACAAAGAAGATGTAAAAAATAAGTACAAAGGTGAACTTAACTTTTCTAGCTATCCCTCCCAGACCTCGTAAAGGCAGAATTAGATTGCTAATTTACAAACGCTGTATTGAGCACGTGCTAGATGATTTTGCAGTAATAATCACAGTACTGCATTTAATAATACCTACCTACCTACTCTGTACCCTTAACATGATTCACTGCCAGTGCTGTTTTTCGAATTTTCGACTGGTGCCACACCTTTAGTTTTAAATGGAGCTTGCCTACTGTTAGAACGCACATATGCGTTGAGGGCACTGGAAGGAAGTCGGGAGATCGCTTATACACGGTGATTTTTTATCGATGATCAGGAGTTGAAAATTATTAATAAGCAACAAAAATGGAATTTAATGGTTGAAGTCTCAAACAATTAACTCACTGTTTAATTTATTTAAGTTAATGATATTGTTAAAACCAACAACCACTGGATACATGGACATCTTACATTAATTAATTATTGAAGTGAATTAGTGAAGTAGCTACGTCAAGTGCCATCGCTTTAGCGGGAAATTTGACAGATATTACGTCAATAAATTTTTTTTTTTTTGGATTTTATGGCCTGGTTACAAGACCTTTAGGCCACAACTTTATTTTCCTGGTATCACGTAGTAAGTATCTTTTTAGCACTGTTAAATTTTTTGCACTGTATTTTTAATGTAATTATATATTGGTTTATAAGATTGAGTGTCTTTTAATAATTGATTAAGCGGCGGCGGGCGGGAAGAAAAATCACTATAATTTGGACACACTTCACTAAGTTCACTTGCAAGAACTAATCTGTCAAGAAGAAACTTTTGACAATTGAATATGATGTGCTCAACGGTTGCTTCATTAACTCCACAGAAAGTGCATACATTACTTTGGATTATTCCAAGTCTTGCGAGGTGTGATGGCGCAGTATTGTGTCCATAACGAAGTCGAGTAATGGTGGTGATAAAGTCACGGCTAGCTCTGCGTAAATTATTATACCACGGCCTTACTGGTAAGCTTTCTTGTATGCTACCGTACCATCTTCCTTTCGTCTCTTGATCCTTCTTCCACATTTGTTCCCATAACCTACCTATAGCTAACCTAATAGAATATAAATAATCTGTCATAGGTACATACATGTAACCAGAAACGTCGAGTGCATTAATACCTTCCTTAGCAGCTTTATCTGCTATTTCATTCCCAGTAATTCCCCTATGAGAAGGTATCCACATAAAATCAATTTCTAAACCTTGAAGATTGTATTTTAATATTAATTCTTTAATCATGTACAAAATGAAGTTAGTTTTGAAATTAATTTTTAAATTATTTAACCCCTGAATCAAACTTAAAGAGTCAGTTACAATTAGAAAATATTTACAGTTATATACATTGCCAATTCGTAAAAGAGCCTGATAGACTGCGTAAGCCTCTGCAGTAAATATAGTACAGGCTTCCTGCAAAATAAAGCTCTGAGAAAATTTAATCTGAGGATCATAAATGGCACAGCGCACATAACCCTCACCTTTACTTCCATCTGTATATATAGTGTAGTATTCATGTTCAGATAGAAACTGTAACATATCTGAGTTATTGGTGACTGACTCAACTACTTTAATTGGATGTACTATACTTTTATACTGGGAGGAATAGCAAGGCCATGGGCGCTGTTTTCTGATTTTACTACAATTATTTTCAGTTTCCAAAAAAATATGGAACAACATTGGAGAGTTACCAATCAGGAGACCCTCGCTAGTTGCTAAAGGACCAGACACTTGGATTCGATGAGGTAAAATCTTGTTAATAATTTCGGTATTATTTGAGTACAATAATTTAAGACAATATCTTTCAGCTAGAATGATACGTCTCAAGATCAGTGGCATAATTTTGGTCTCAACTTCCATGGCCCTTATGGGAGTTGAACACATAGCACCAGATATAATTCGCAGAGCTTTATTCTGCAAGATATCTAATTTTTTTGCATGTGGGCTATTCATATATGCTATAGCACTATAATCAAAATGACTTCTGACTATAGCCTTGTACAATATAGACAATATTTTTGGATCTGCACCCCATGACACACCAGCAAGACATCTTATAATGTTTATGGCTTTTAAAGCATTTTTTGAAACATGTCGAACATGTTCTTCAAAAGTCAGTTTCTGATCTAAAATGACACCTAAAAATTTCTTTGATCTAACTCTGTTAATAGCTTCTCCGCAATACATAATATCACAGGTTGGGTCATCATCACCAAAAATCATTAAACTGCTTTTAGTAGCATTGATCTTTAGATGTAATCTGCCATCATAATATAGGCTCAACTGGTTTAGGGCTCTATTCATATTGTCTATGGCAACTTGTAAATTCTGATTGCTACTGTACAAAACTATGTCATCTGCGAATTGCAAAATATTTACATCTCTACTATTTACATATTTACATATTTCACATGTGTACAAATTATATAGTAATGGTGAAAGTGTGGCACCTTGCATTGTACCTTTTGAAGCTATTCTAGGCCCGTGTAAAATATTATTATGCTTAACATATAAAGTTCTTTTATTTAGAAAATTGTAGATCCACTGACATAGTTGACCTGGTATACCTACATCAGACATAATGTTAACCAAGATAGCTGGATCAACATTATCAAAAGCTCCCTGAACATCAAGAAATACACAAACAGTGTGTGATTTTAAATTATTTGCAATTTTCAGGTCTGAGATCAGAGAAATGAAACTGTCAGCACAACTACGACCTCGACGGAAGCCATACTGCACATATGGGATGATACCATTAGTCTCTACAAACCAGTCCAGTCGGACTTTAATCATGTTTTCAAATAATTTACCCAGACATGAAGATAAAGATATGGGACGATAAGAACTGGCATACTCTGGAGCTTTATCTGGCTTAAGTATTGGGATAACACACTGTGTTTTCCATGAATCAGGGATAATTTGATTATGCCATAGAGCATTAAGAATATTAAGAAATATTTGCTGAATGGAAATATGAAGCTCTTTAATAACTATGTATGGAAAATTATCTAAGCCTGGACTAGTGTTACGTCTAGATTGTAGACTTGCTGTGAATTCATTCCATGTAAAGGGATCTAACAAAAATTTTGAATTATGGTTATTATTATTGCTGTTAAAATAGTAAAATAAGTTACTAGTGTCCTTTAAATTATTATTGTCAGATAGCTTATCTAAAAAGGGAGAAATGAACTCGTCTTTGTGAGATTTAATACCAGATTTGACACCCTTAAACATCTTAATCATGTTCCAAATTTTACTAATAGGGGTTGTTCTATTAAATGAATGACATAAGTCATTCCATCCAGCTTTCTTCTGCTCAGAAATGGTTCTCTTTTTTAAAGCATCTAACTTCTTATAATTTATGTAGTTATCAATAGTAGAGTCACTTCTGTACAGTTTTAAAGCATTATATGATGCTATTACACTTTGCTCACAGATCTCATTCCACCAAGGTGTTGGAGGTCTGCTAGTAAAGCGACCACGTTTAGTGAACTTTGGAATAACCGACTGCATAAGGGCATCAAGGCGAATACAAAATTCTGTATAGGAAGCAAGTGGGTCTTCAACATTAACTGTTAAGTCATCAAAAGCTCTCTCAGAAAGTTCATTATATTTGTGCCAGTCGGCTCTTTTGTACAAAAATTTATCAACGGGAGGGTTGATTTGGTATTTCTCAATGCACAGGGATATTACAGTTATAGTGGGATAGTGATAACTTCCCATTGAGTCGTCATGAACAGACCATTCACAAAATGGTGCTAAACATGCACTCGCAAAGCTGACGTCAATAGATGAAGGATTAGTTCTTGGACGGTTAACTGTCGTGAAACTGCCATCATTTAAGATACACAAATCACATTCATCTATAACGTCATATAAGTCTTGCCCACGACCTTTCGTTGATAAGCAACCAAATGCAATATGGTGAGCATTAAAGTCTCCACTCATAAAAATAGGTTTAGGGAGGTCTCGAATTATATTGCGCAGTCTATTTATTCTTAAGTGCCCGCTGGAAGGAGGACAGTATACACAGAGTACAGATAAACTACCACGCTCAGTAGATATAGATATAGCTACAGTTTGAATGTCCTCATAAAAGGCTGTGTTTAAAATGTTATATTTCAAATCTGGTTTAATTAATATTGCTACACCATTGTGTGCATTTTTGGATATTCTAGAATGAACATTATAATTGGGGATTCTAAAATTGTGATGTTCTTTAAACCAAGTTTCATTAAGTAGACATACATCAATATTCTGCTGTAGCAAAAATTTAATTAATAAGGGTTTCTTACTATTAGCACTTTGAATGTTAAACTGCGCAATGCGTAACTGTGACGCTCTAGGGGAACCTAAATCCATTATGGAGACAGATTTTTTATTAACATGGTTTTAATGGCTGCTGTGGTGATCGGGGCAGGATCACTGTTGTTACCCAGCTCTATCAATGTCTGTACTAGGGCCATTAGCACTTCACTATTGCAGAGTATCTGGGCTTTGATGTCCGTTGGTTGGACATGCATGTTTGTGGCCTGTGAAACAGGCTTGTTATTTATATTTTTATTTACAGGATTTACAGTTTTATTTACAGAATTTACAGGAATATTTACAGTTTGTACAGGCTTTTTATTTACAAGTTGAGTTTGTTGGTGTTTTGGCAACGGCAATGGAGGATATTCATCGGTTTCAGTATGTTTAGTTTGTGCAACACTTGCATATGTAATTTTACTTTTCTTTTCTAAAATTTTACTTATCTTAATTGGACATAGTTTGGAAATGGCCAGGTGTGGGCCGCTGCAGTTGGCGCAGCAGAACTCATTTGGTTTGTCACAATCTTTATATATATGTTCACCTGAACAGATTGAACATCTTTGCTTGCCGTTGCATATTCTAGCGGAATGGTTAAACTTGAAACATTTGAAACATTGTTGTAAAGGTGGGATATACTCGAAGACTCGATATGAGAATAAATCATACTGAACGTTGTCTGGTAATACATTAGATAAGAATGTTATGCTAACTGTTTGTAATGGAACTCGTTCTTGTCCTACTTTCTTAGTGAAGCGTCGTATCGAAATAATTTCATAAATGGAACTCAGTTTTGTATATAAATCCTTGTTTGAAATATTCGCAGGAACAAATCTTATAATGCCGGTTTTTTCTATCTGTGTTGCTGGTATATATGCTTTCATGCTATACTTTTCCAAAAATGCAGAGTTGTTCAAAAAGTTATTAGCCGTGTTATATTGTTTAAACAATACTGCAATTTTGTTTGCGTTAAGCCTTTGAATAGCCATCACACCTTTAACGTCCGTGGTAAATATGTGATTAAGATATATGGGACTTTTATTACCCAGTCTGTCTTTATAGTTTTGGTGTTCCACGAACACTTTAAATTCAGATTTAGTTGAATTTTCAGGATATTGTCTCTTATAATTCGGTTTGTAATACGGTAAATACTCGTTATGTTGCTCACCGCCGCCGCTACTATCGCCGCCGCCGTTGTTGCCGCCGTCCCCGGGTACGAGCCGAGGACGCTTATTGTTATTGGAGTTGGGCGGGTTATCCCCGCCCCCCTCGTTTCCATCCATTTTTAATGTCCTCCTAGTAGTGTTTTTACTATTTTATTGCACTTTCAACAATAAAAAATCATACAATTAGAAATTGGTAATTTTACTTGACCGCCTTTTTTAGAGTTCCCGCCAAGAATCTACGTCAATAAACTTATCAGTTAAATGTTGTTAACTCATAGACTAAACAATTAGTAGGGTGACAATTAGTTCCAAAATATTTTTTCTACGTAAAAAAAAATTATTTTGTTTCATGTAACTGCGACTTAAACGTGATCGCCATTAATAACTGAATTAGAAAAATTGGTTCCTGATCACCAAAAAAAAATCACTGTGTATATGCGTTGCTGGCACTTGGCAGTGAAAACTGTACTTATTTAAGTAAATCAATGATATTTTATATTAAGATACGTCATATGCGCGCAAAAGCGTTACCCAATCAAAAAGGAAGGTAAATTTAATTACTTTACTACGGTTTAGTTACGGCGCGGCCGCTGATACGCAAGCATCAAAGACTGATAAAGTTTTATTACCGAAAAGTGACAAATATATTTCATAAAATGCCATCTAATGTTTTTCGAGTTTCGAAATCATACTGTACTTAACTGAAAAGGGAAGAAAGGATATCTCGAACGGTACTTGACTTGTTGATTTTATGCATTACACACCTTTAAATAAGTACGCTAATTTTGTTTTATTTTATAAAACACCAAAATTATCCGAAATTATTCAAATATCTGACTATTCAATTATCCGAATATTAAAAAACTGGGCGGATATTGCAAACCCTAATGCTGTGTAATGCCGACTTATCTAGTAATCCGTGTTAGTCTATCTAAGCAGCTTAGATATAAAAGCATCTTAAACCACATCATTGTAAATAATGAAGACGAAATAAAACATAAATTGCAAAATAATATTCTTGTGTCCGTATTAAGTTAACTCCAAATCACGCCCACTTGCACATAAAAATGTAACCCTAGGTTAACCTGAGGTTAACAGGTTTGTTTGTTAAAATTGACAGTTCTTATATGACTCTGACATTTAATAATAATTTCTCATCGGGTTAACCCTCAAATTTACGTACAAAAGCGGTCCTAAGAATTAAAGCATGCTTAATGCTAAATAATTTTATATGTATCGAGCCTTAATTTACGGAGCGTGGTTGTCTATGGTGCTATGAGCGGAAGAGAATCACGAGATCATTTTGGGTCATTAAATAAAATGTTACTCTTTTCAATACATGTTTTATCAGGAACATTTACTAATTGTAATAAAATGTATAAAGATACTTGACAAAACGACTGTCACTTGGCTGTTTAAAGTATAATACCCTTGGTTTATTAGAAACCAACCTAGTAGCTTATGGTTGATTCTGGTAATACCAGGTCTATTAAAGCTACCTCACTTTAGGGAAAATGATAATATACTTTGTTTGATTTACCTACACTCATACGAGCTAACTATCATACAGGCTGTCCCAGAAATTGACGTAAATATTGCAGCATAAGAAAGCTCTTTCTATACCCGTCCCGCACATAGTATTAACTTTTCAATATGTTTATTTCATTCGTTTAGGAGTTATTAATGGTTTAATGATACTGGTAAAGGTAGCCAAAGGTATACCGCAAGGTAACCAGAATCGTTAAAACCTTAACAACTCTTTAACGAATTAACATATTGGAAAGTAAAATTTATATAAGTACTGGACCAGTAAAGAAGGCGCTTCTTATCTTATATTTTTGCCAATTTCTGGAACATCCTGTACTTTCATCCAGACGCGCCAGTTTGTTTGATTGCATCCAATTTTTGCTTTGTCAATTTTATGTAATTTTATGACGTGAAAGTGCGATTGCCGCTGGCAATAATGCGTGACGAAATTGTGAGAATTGATTATAAAAACATAATTAAAACCTGATCTCGACTCTTACTCAGCCACTACTACAAAACCCCAAGTGAAAGGTCTCTGAGGCAAGATAAAAATATTTTTTATCTTTTATCTTATCTTTAAAGTTGACTGTGCGTGAAGATTAAAAATACCTTGCTCGGGCTGGTCCCGTTTACTCGCAGGTCGTTGTTTGGGTCCGGGAAGGGAAAAGCAAAGTAATCATTGGCTTAGTACCCTTATTTTATAAAAATGTGTAGCGTGCATTTTCAGTGATTTACACGCGTTATCGGAAATAGCTCATACAGAGTGTGAGCTACTTGCCCAATTATCTAGCAGACCTTTTCAAAGGTCTTGGTGTCCTTTATTGTTGCATTATTTAACCCTAATTTTTATTGTACTAATTATTAAGTTTGTATTATAAAACCGTAAAAAATTAAAATGGTGGTAAATTACAAACATAAGGAACTCCTTCTGTTTGTAATTTACAAATATTTCCACAGCTGGACAAAGGCCCTTCCTTACCTTAATATAATTGTCACAAATGACACAAAAAATAGTAGTATGTTAATTCTTAAACTAATTCAAGTATGTTTAATACACCTTAAACCATCCGTTTTTGGGCTACAATACAAAGAACGTCATGTGCATAACTGCAATTTATGAGATCTTAAACTGTTTTATTTTTATATCTGACTCACGAACTCTGTACAAACTAAGAGTCAAACTTATTACTTAAGTTATAATTTAACGGTTAGCGATATTTCGGGAAAAAGCCTAATAATTTTATTGTGGTAATACCGCTTTCAGCATTTTTATTCGGATTCCATGTTATTTTGTCATTTTTTATTATAATATTTATATTTAAGATATTTATTATATTTTGTACTTAAATATTATTTTGTTACATCTTCAACAAACTTTTTTGTCAGGTTAAGACATGAGAAATGTTATATTAGATTTGCGCCTTTTAAAAGACGGTGTTTTTGTTCGTTTTTTTACAAACAAAACGATTTTGAATAAAATAACTACAGCAAAAAGTTTCCATGTTATTAAAATTTAACTCATGCAGTCGGGAGAATATTTTCATAAACTGGCAACATTATTTCCATTCCATTTCGCACGAACGCAAGATGGCTGCCAATTTATGTGAATGCAAGGACAAGTAACAAAGTGATATTCTCGTCTAGTGTTATAATACACTGTAAATGTGATTTTATCGTAATAATTATATTTGTAATATAGTGTTAACGTTCCCTTTAAGGTTTTGTGCAATTTTTTATTAGTTATCTATATTCAATCGTGTGTGCAATACTGAGTTGGAATTGTGGCATTTTATAATGTTCTGTGTTGATTCGTGATTATTTATTCAGTGGGCTGATAAAGATGCTTGTTATTGGATGATACAGGGAGTTCCATGTGAGTATTGTTACTTTTATACTTAGTTTTAGTACTCTTTTGATGTTTGGTGAAGTGTTTCGTCAGTAACCTAATTGGCTATATCGGGGTTTTTGAGTTTATTGTGGCGCTGGCGTGGCTGGCGCCGGGGAGCCGGCTGGCGCGAGCAGCTGTTGGGTTCACACGACCGCCTTTTAAGTCAGGAGTTAGGTTACCAATAGTTTTGTACTTCTCAAATAAAGTTACGCCAAAAGTTACGAACAGATGATTTAGTTCTTTGTTTGTCAAAAGGTTGTGTATCGGTCAGCGTCATGACCAATTATTGCGGTTCGCAGCCGCCTGTGACTTATTTTCCGTTTCCAAAGCAGTATGATTTGTTCTTTTTACATTCGATCTTGCTGACAAGCGCAACTCTTCTTGTGTTTTCGTAGTTTTAAAAAAGTTTAGTTTTAACGGAAACATATGTAAACTTCATTTTAATGAATCTTAAGTATTCAAACAATTTTTAGTAACCAACTTAGAGATAAATTGTAGACCAAAATTGCTTAAACTGAACTCTGAAGTCATGTTCATATTTATCTAAAGTAATTTAACTACATACCACTAATACTTAGTACATTATCTTATCAAGTAAGCTCTAGAATTTTCTACTGTGCCCCTTTATTTGGCAGTTAAATTTATTATATTTAATCTTTACATGGGGTTGCTAAAAAGATAAACTTTGAGATATGATTGTACTGACTTGACCTGATGACTTAAGATAAATCATAAGACTAGTTTGCTCTATAGAGTTGAAAATAGACAGTAATCTATTGAAGCATTAGATGTCAATGGACAACTAGAATTCCCAACTAGGTATAACTCAGTCAATGTTATATGATCTCTGTGACAGTCATATTTCATAATTGCTATCATTTTACATTAACATACTAAAAGCAAGGAGTATAAAAGCATTCAATTAATCGTTTAAATTAATATAATAAAGTCTGTATCAAAATAGTATTTAAGAAAAGTTGAAGAAACAAGTGTGATTGTCGGTGATACCGCAATACTCTAATCCTAAAACGAATGAATTAAATAAATTGTAAAATAAACCTTACCAATAAATCAGTAAGGTACATATTGCAACTTATTGAATTTATTAGTTAAGCCACATTACAGTATCACTGACAATATATTCTTAAATGGGCTGTCACAAGGTTTATTTTAAATTGAATAAATTATAATTTACATGCTTATCATGTTTTAGAAGGTTTTTTTTTTACCATCCCAGGCATCTTCCGATCTATTACAGATTTCAGGAAACCTTTCCATGGGTAAAGGGTAGAATACATTTGTAAACTAGTCTGAGTATTCTACTCTAGATTTCCAATCAAAGCTCGTCAATCTATTTACTTTTGCTTGCAATTTAAAACCTATCTTCATTTCGATGTAAAATTCATCAGAAAAAAGTACCAATAATATTTAATTTATGACACATTGTGTAATTTTTAACATTTTTCAAGTTCCATTATTAATAATTATAATTGCATACACACACACACATTTTCATTTTGAGTCTTTATTTTGAAATCTTCTGGTAAACATGATTAAAAAATATATTACTTACTAGCTTTCAACTTGCTTTGTTCTGGAAGGAAAGTTCCTTTGGAACGGAATATGTATCAAATTCTGTAGTAAATAAGGTTCAAATTCCAAATAAATATATGTGGTCGTTAAATCGCCCCTACCTTATAAAAGGTTAAACAAATATAAAATCCATACAAAATAATTTACCTTTGAAATGGTTAAAGATTTTTTTCGTACAGGTTGTTCCGGAGATTACCTGTCTGATAGATACTAACTTAGAGAATTCACTCTCTTTATCATATTAGTATAGAAAACACTTACAAATTGGCTGTTGTGTCAATTGTGCTACTAAAAAGCCTGTTAGACCTGTTCCTTTACTTTGTGTATATAACCTACATGTGCATTTGGTACTGTAATTGTTGCCATTTGAACACGGTCTATAAAAAAACATACAATGTTAACTTAAAACAAAGTATAGTGTGTGCTATGATTTTAAAGCATGATATTTCCCAATGACGTGTGCACGGAAACAGCTAGTTTGCTATAAACATGGTACACCAAAAGGTGTTTCAGTTTATGGTAGGTTCACATGTCTTCCCATAAATATAGGCATGCAGATATTACTTTATTCACTACAAACTACATCATCTCTCGTATAATTAACTAAACATTCAGTAAAACGAAAGGGTTTGACTGTACTGCCTCTGACTATAATAGTAAAATGTTATCATTCTTCAGTATTCTTTGTTTGCCAGATTAATGAAGTATAACGGGTGACAATTCCAAACTACATAGGTATAAAAAATACAAAAGATACAAATGTATTCTTGAAGTAATCATACCTATCTATAATAAAACATAATTTTGATCATCTCCCGCATAGTAGCTGTGCCGCAGAATTCCTCGCGTGCCAGTGAGCTGTCAGTTAGTGTTTTAACCGCTGTCTAGCGTCTGGCTAACGTGGGTACTCTTTAGCAAGGGATAGAGGCTATCCATCCACATTTCGATTACGGTTCATGAGTTACAGCCTGTTGACAAACGGACCGACGGAGCAGGGACTGCGTAAAGTCTTGTAACCATAATTTTAATAAAACATAATTTTGATTGTCTGACCCGACATTTGGCATAGGTACTTCATGTTTGCCGTCATACAAATGCCAAAAGAATTAGCAATGTCATCAGCTTAGTGTTTATTTATGAGTTATTTAGCCATGAATAGTTGTTTTTTTATTTAAATTTGCAGTCTTTGACCTCATTGTGAGTGAACAAATTCTGAATAACCAAAACAAACGTTAGTTTAGTGCCTAATCGGTATTTATATATTGGAAGTTATGCATATACTGTTACTGTGTTCCTTGTAAAATTGATAAAATATAATATATAGGTGTTTTGGCTGAAGATCTAATTGAGATTTAACTAGTTTTATTTCATATCATCCTAGTAAAGCGAGAAAAAGCACAAGAAATTCCAGCAGAAGGTCATTCATTTTATCAATAATAAAAACATAATAATACTTAAAAGTAAGTTACAATACAAGGTACAGTAGAGTTCGTAAATATTCATTCTCTTTAGTACCTTGTCACTTTAATCGTCGTGACAATTCATATATGGCAGTTTAAACAGGACATTATAATAGTAAAGTAATAAATAATAGTACATTAACAGACATTACAAATGTAAGGCTGATAAATATTAAACTAAAAATAATTACTAATATCCTAATCGTCAGTTGTCCTAATACATTCTTTGTCCGGAATTTTCGTATCCTTAAGCCACTTTCGCCAACCATGTTGTTATGATTTATGATATGAACCTAAGCTAACCGCAGTTATTTTCAAAAACTTAAAAAGTTGTCGAACTCGGATGAAACCTGTTTATGACAAATTATAACTCGGACAAACGAAGCGTAGGCATGCCGAGGTGCTTTCGTTGCCAACCCTGCAGAATAAGATGAACCCCCTCTGTTAATAATTTCACTGAGTATCTTACTATCCACACGAGTACCCTTAACATGAGTTAAAATTACCGTACTCGCAAGCGAGTCGAATGCTCTGTCCCTCGCACTCTCTAAGAATCCTTTGACTCGCAAGCAAGTACGGTAATTGTAACTTATGTTAAGTATACAGAACTCAACATGTCCGACATGTCAAAGTCATAAACACTCCCCTATGCCAGTAACAATAAGTTATATGTGTACTTAAATTTCACGTTATGGCCGTCATATCACTACATAGTATAGGTAAAACAAAGTCGCTTCCCGCTGTCTGTCCCTATGTATGCTTAGATCTTAAAAACTACGCAACGGATTTTGATGCGGTTTTTTTAGTAGATTGAGTGATTCAAGAGGAAGGTTTTTATGTATAATAAATTTTGTTTTATGTACGTGTGTTATAGAAAACTCAAATAAACCGAAGCGAAGCGAGGGCGGGTCGCTAGTTAATAATAAATAATAAATAAATAAATATCAGGGGACAATGTCACACCAATTGATCTAGTCTCAAACTAAGCTCTAGGCTTGTACTAGACAACGATATAAATACTTATATAGAGAAATATATACTTAAATATATAGAGAACATCCATGACTCAGGAACAAATATTCGCGCTCATCACACTAATATCTGCCCTTACCGGGATTTGAACCCAGAACCGCTGGCTTCGTAGGCACGGTCACTACCAACTAGGCCCGCGTCGTCAAATACTTCCGACTGTACTACTACCCATCGCAAGCAAAATGTAGTTAACACGGCTAGATTAAATATACCTAGTAACAATCTACTTTACCAATCCCGATTCTCGTCAATATTTGAACTGCTATAATTCATAATTCATAATTCATAATTCATTTATTCCTTTGCTAGAATGTAGTATTACAATGTAGTGATGGTGAATATTTAGTAGTCCAATACATTCTGCTTCACTTAGCATGCAAAGATTAAGTAAAATTAAACTTAAATTAAACAATTAGTGCAGTTGTAGGTAATTTAGTTATACATCTTTGTGGTTAAAATATTCATTAAGTGAGTAAAAACAATTTTGTAACAACCAGTTCGTGACACTCTTCTTAAACCCACGCATCTGCATTTCTTTAAACTCTGATGGGAGCTTGTTATATATCCGTATGCACATGAAGTATACATTTTTTTTACTGTAAGCGAGACGACAATACGGTATGACAAGTTTGTGTTTGTGCCTGCTTGGTCGGTTTCCAACATGTGCCTGCAGTCTGAAGAGGTGAGAGTTTTGTCTCACAAACAAACATATCTCCTTAATGTACATACAAGTTAGCGGTAGGATACGTAGCGACTTAAATAGCGGTCTACAGCTTTCCCAGGTACGTACATCACAGATGGCACGGATACATTTTTTTTTGTGCTTTGAAAGCATCTTCAACGTCGGGCGAGTTACCCCAGATTATTAGGCCATACGTAAGAGTCGAGAAGACATGACCGTAATATGCAGTAATGGCTGTCTTCTGTGAGACAATCTGCCTTAGTCGTCTTAGTGCATAAACAAACCGATGTAGCTTATCACAAACAAATTTTACGTGCGACTTCCAATTTAATAAATTATCAATTCTTAAACCTAGAAAAGTTGTCATATATACTTCCTCAATCTTTACATTCTGAGATACCACTGTAAGTGGAATTGACTTGGCCTTATTTGTGTTAAATTGGATGATTTTAGTCTTACATAAATTAACCTTTAAATTATTATCTGACAACCATTTAAGCAATTTGGACAGCGTTAAGTTTATTTTATCTTCAAGGGATGCTCCTTGGTCAGCTCTTACTACCACCGTTGTGTCATCAGCAAAAAGTACATATTTGTCATTCGAAGCGCGAGGAAGGTCATTGACATACAGTAGAAAGAGAAGCGGACCAAGTATGCTTCCCTGGGGAACGCCACTATTATTGTATCTGTAGGCAGATGCGTAAGTCTCCATAACAGGATTATATTGGCAACTGTTGGTTTTCGAAATTTCTACGCATTGTTTTCTATTACCGAGGTAACTTGCAACCCAGTCATGTGCTTTACCTCGGATGCCATATTTCTCTATTTTACATAGTAACTTTTTGTGATTTACGAAATCGAACGCTTTAGACATGTCGAGAAACAAAGTTGCAATTGGGACTTTTTTATCGACACATTCAGTAACATATTTAATGAGGTGAAAGCAAGCTAAAGAAGTTGAGCAACTTTTGCGGAAACCGTATTGTTCAGGTCCTAGAATCTCATTTTTAGCGATAAAGTTGTCAATTCTATTATACATTAGCCTTTCAAATACCTTACTTAGAATAGGAATAAGTGTAATAGGTCTGTAATTATTGGTATCTGCAGGATTCCCCTTTTTAAGTATAGGTTTGACAACCGAGATCTTTAGATTATCCGGGAAAGAGCCTTCTGAAAACGATAGATTTATCAAATAGCTTAAGGGTTTGCTAATGCTGAGTCCGCAAGTTTTAAGCATTTTTGTGTTAATACCGTCGTATCCCACTGCATTACTGTTGTTCAAATGCATTATGGTTTTAAATACTTCTTTATCATCTATGCTATGATACTTAGGCACGTAACGAGATAGCCGGAAAACTGTATCACATTACCAATAACACTGTTCGTAAAGAAACGCGCTCGCTACATTGTTTTCTATGGGCTCTCGTAGCTCTTTATTTTGGCAGTGCAGGAGTGGGTTCCTTAAACTTCCTTGGTATTTTCGATCCACGGCATCTGCCCTCACTACTTCTATAAGAGGATTGTTAAACGTAGCTGGCAAAGCTCCGGGCGATATCGGTGTTCAGCCCCAAAATCAAGTCCGATATCCGCGATTTTTAAATAGGTTGTAGTTACTATAAAAAAGTAGGTTAAGCGAATGCGTTACAAACGTGTCCTCTATGAAACACAAAAATCATAATTTGATAATTTAAAATATTTATTCAGTTAATTGGCCACATGGGCTCTTTTACACGTCAGTATATAATATGGAGTGAATCTACTAGCGCTTCGGACGATACCATCGTTGCGGAGAAATAGCGAAGCAAGAAACTCCACTGAAAATGACAGGAAACATTTGCGTGTAGGTACCTATGGCACCCCGATGAATGTGCTTAAGCACTTAAGTGCAATGTCAAACCAATTTAAAAATGTCAAGCATGACAGTGATATTTACAGTGACAAGGTTCTTAGGTAACTGTACATACATTGGATAGCTAACGTGATAAGGCAGAACTCGTCGAATTTGCAATGTATACCGAATTGTCACCTGTCACCTGTCAGCTTTTGAAAAGGGGTTGATTGTTTGGTAATAAGGCACGTAATGTCGTTGATGTCTATTGTTTACTTTAACCATTTAATTAACGTTTATAACGTGTGACGGCGAGTCTGACCCGTAATAGACCGGTTTTTTTCTCGCGCATCGACTTACGCCGTTTAGTGTCGCGTCTGCCGCATAGTTGCCGTGCCGCAGAATTCCTCGCGTGCCAGTGAGCTGTCGGTTAGTGGTTTAACCGCTGTCTAGCGTCCGGCTAACGTGGGTACTCTTTAGCAAGGGATAGAGGCTATCCATCCACATTTCGATTACAGTTCATGAGTTACAGCCCGTTGACAAACGGACCGAAGGTAAAGTCTGGTAACCCTTTGTGTACGAAACTCTAAAAAGCGACTACAGCCAGAACTATATATGATTTATGGTAGGTTCAGTCACCAGCAATGTATCTCTTGACGTTTGTATAATATATTATTGCAGATGACTGTACACGCTAGCCTCATGTCGTACGGTTATAACCGCCAATTAGGCCATGTCAAGGGGTTACCAATAAAAGAACATCGAAATTAAAAGCAAGTCCCCTAACAATAGGCACGTGGCAGAGGGGTGGCTCCCACCAGTCCCACCTGCTAAACACCTGGTCTATTCCGACTTTAATGGCCCTTTTATTAGTCTTTATTAGCAAACCAACTGAGCAGAACTCTAAGTTCGCCGTAGACTGCCAATTGTGTTGTTACTTTACTCATTTATTTACAAAAAACCATGTGAGGTCCATTTAAATAATAAATGTATTTATTTTTCTTTCGTTTTGAGTGATAGACAATTGAATTCACGTTTCCTTTTAGTTATTTTTTTAGAGGCAAACGAGCACGCAGGTTACCTGATAGTAATTGGGTTCTGAGACCCATAGACATTACAATCCTAAGACTCGAAATGCATTCCCCATCCTGAGGGCTCAGTGATGTCATATTATATTTGTTGTAATGTTCTACGGTGTCCTATGTTAATGTCAAAAACACAGCCCTCGTTCTTGCGGTAGTCGGGTAAAATGGTTGATTGTCATCGTAGGGTCGGCCAAGAAAGCGGTCAACCAGTTTTGACAAAAGTTTCTGTGAGATCTAATTATCTGTAAGGTTGACAAAAAAAATCGAACTTGTATCATGACGTGCGAATGAACTTCAACCGTAGGGTGGTAGACCACATTTTTGGCCGACTGTACTCGCTTGCCATAACAGACTAAAGACTGTACACGATAAAATCTGGCCATGCATGATCTGGTGTATTTTTTTAATGAATGCTAATTTTCAAGCAGCACTTTTTTGTAATAGTCAGTGGTTATGAAACTACATAATAAAAATACAATCATAATAAAATGTAAGAGCGTCTGTATCTTAGACCCTTATATAATCCACAGTACCTTTATTTTTTTGTCCACGATCTTCTGACAGTCTTTACCAAATTCTCCGTTTTAAAACATTTTATTATTTTTAATTATACAAGCCAAATTATACGTTATTAAATTATCTTACCACAATAGTTAAAACTTTCCTAATTATATTCAGATTAAGATAGTTCTGAGGTTTTTTAACTTTGGCGAATTTGACTTTTTGACAAATAAATGCCTCCCATACAAAAACAACTTTCAGTGCTTGGAGTAAAAAGTCTTCCTGACTACTACAAATAGAAATGAGTTTCAAAAAGTATTTTTTTCGTAAGACGACATTCTATTGTGGGTAAAACTGCTTGTAACAATATAAATACAGTTGTGGCGTAGAAGCAGGAAGCGAGTGAAGATTGTCAAAAAACGCTGTACAGGGGATGAAAGGTATGATAGAATATATTTGGCGAAAACTCACACATACCCATACATTATGATACGATTTTATTTCATTATATAGTATTATAATTATACAACATATTGAAAAAAAAACTGCTTGAAAATATGCATTCATCGCAAAAATACACCAGATCATGCATGGCCGGATTTTATCGTGTACAGTCTTTATACGAACTGAGATATCGTGTAGCCCCCACATATCGTGCGTGTTGTGTCGGTCGCATGTTATCCCTATACGATGTGTTAGCACAGCCGCCTGAAACGGAGTCGAGGCCCAGACTCAACATTTACGTACAAATTGGGTCCCGTATCGCGTTTTTGGTACGGAATGTACGGAATGTACATCCGACCCTTGTTAAAAACACGCCTACGCAGTTCTGTAATGTTCTGGATAATTCCGGTTGTTAAAAATTGCGTGGAAAGGGGTATATGGAATGGGTTTTTAAATTCTGTCTGAAATAATAATTTAATCGTAGGTTGAAATCGTGTGTTGTCAGAGATTCTATAGGAAAGGCTTGGGTCCTGTGATATCAAGTGAGCGGTAAATAAGTCGCTTCTGCGGGTCCATATTATGGTGGTGTTTAACGATGTGGATAAAACATCTCTCACTTTCTGACCAGTATGTAAGTACGAGAGGGATGGACGGACGGTGGATACACCACCGCGATAAACGCGATCATAATACTGCCGTGCAAAATTAAAAAGCAGTAAGTGTACAAATCTACCACCATATCTTGGACGCCAACTCGTCACAGCTCCTCAAGGCTGGAGACCATGTTATGGTGGTGTTAGTGTTCACTTACTGGAGTTTAAATTTTGTTCGGTAGAATACGGACCCTTGCTGTATATTTGATCATGGTTGAGGTGTCCGTTTCAAGTGGGGATGTTACGAATATTCGCATTATATTAGACATTCGCATTCGCATCAATTGATACAAATGTTTAGCGAGTCTTATGTAAGCATATCTTTAATATACGTTGTGAAAAATAAATCATATGTAAACATCCCTGAGCTGAAGACACGTCAAAGGAAAAGTCGTCATAGAAAACTCATTTCTGACTTGGCTCGAGACGGGCATCTAGCAAAGATCAATATGTACTATCAGCCCAATGGAACCCTGACCCACCATAGAACGGTGTCACAGTGACATTATAAAACAATTTGTTTGACACTTCTTATGACTTGAATCATAACGTCTCTGTGACACAGTTCTATGGTGGGTCAAAGTTCCAATGGTCTGATAGTATATAAATATGGCCCTTGAGCCTCCGGCAGGCAGGGTTAGGTCACCTATACTGGCCTATTTATGTTGACGACATAAATAGGGTAGTATTAGTATAGGCCATATAAAGTGGTAGCGCGTCCGCGCAGTGCCGGCAAATTTTGCGCGTACCCGGTGTCAGTGAGATAAAAAACGCAGGGTTAGGTTTACCTGACACGATGAATATTTATCACGTGCGTGATATTTAAAAATGTTTGCAGAGCTGGCAATGCTAAAATCTTGGAGATTAACAAACGATGTTTCCATAGCTATAAACTCTCAGCTAGTCCAAGAACCCCTCAGGACTTTTTGTTCTTCTTTCGACGATTAAACGCGAATTAATTCGCTTTTAAATCTCTGTAATTTTTAAATAAAAATCGCATTGACACTACATTAAAGTAAGAAGTTTTTCAGAAAAAAATAAGGGACACTGCATAGACGAAGCGATTCAATTGATTAATTCGAATTGAACCTTTATCAATGAATAATTTTGCCTGGTTTGGAAAATGCCATTAAACGCAACGCCCCCTTTGTATGAATATATTGTTTATTACTGAGTTTTCAGTTTTTTCGTGCAACTTGAGTACGTATTGTTACTAATTATGTAAGTTAATAAAAGAAATTGGCAAAGATGTAAACACAACCAAACGAACAAATGTATCATTATTACTCGATAATCACGTGCTTTTAAAGATCAAGTGAGGTTTTAGCAATGATTTATTAATACACTTGATCATTACTTTACATTTACATCAAGTTTAAGATTAAATGACTATTAATTATAGGTTATCTATACTTCTATACTAATATTATAAAGCTGAAAAGTTCGTTTGTTTGTTTGCTTGAACGCGCTAATCTCAGGAAGTACTGGTCCGATTAGATTTTTTTTTTCAGTGTTAGATAGCCCATTTATCGTGGAAGGCTATATATCATACTCACATAAACCGAAGCGAAGCGAGGGCGGGTCGCTAGTTTTAAATAAAAACACGCTTGATAAATATTTGAGGTCATGTGTCCAACCGTACAAATTTGTTTACATCTGGCAATTTCAATTGACACAGGCTATAGAAGATTTAGGTATTGATTTGCGATTTTTTTTTCTACAATGGCGGATTATTTACTGGCATTATTCTGTGTGTTGGAAAGGATGAATGAAAGAAGATTGACGAAAGAGATGTACAGATCGAAAGTGAGTGGACTGGACGGGTAGGAAGGGGCCGCCCTAGGCGAACTTTTTCGAGTCAAATCGGAGAAATACTGGAAAAGGGCCGAATCTTAAGTACCCGAAACCAACGTGCGTGCATGACTCGATGTATGATGTGGAAGAAGCGAATGAAATTTATCAAGATCGTAGCAAATGGAAAGAAGTGGTCTCTGCCTAACCCTCTGGGAAACAGGCGTAATTTAATGTATGTATGTACTAATATTTACGGGCATATTGTACCTACGGGTGTTACAGAAAACTCACATAAACCGAAACGAAGCGAGGGTTGGTCGCTGCCGTCGCTGGTCATTTTCTATACTAATACTGGCTACTAATTCGCCAAGTCCAGCTGTAATACCGCGTACAATTTGCCACATTTGATGTATTCGCCGGCGCGAGTGGCCGATTCATCAAACGCTGACACTGACGGATGGCCTCCGCGACGGGCCTGCTGCGGTTCTGCCGCGTTATCGGAGTAGGTTGCTATCGGGTTTCGTATTTAGCTTATTACTTATTTTTATGCGAGACTAGCTTGTCGATAGTCCAATTACAGGTTGACACGCGAAGAATGTGAAATAGTGGTTAGGCGTGTCGTGAATTCTGGGTTCCTAGTGAAAAATGGGTTAAAGGCTTAGTATTCTCTGTTCATGTATATGTCGGAGAGGTCATGTTACTTGATGGTACTACAAACGCAAGCATCACATACATGTAGCTATGTATTGGTTCGGCAGAGTCTCGGGAGGCCAAGGAGGGAGTCACAGTTCAAATCTGGATCGAGCCCAAGCTAGGCGCGTGCCGAGGAACTGTCCCACGTTTCGTAGTGTCCATTAAATTCAGGATTCAGTAGCTGTTAGTAAATATTGATAAATAAAGATAATTGACAATTATAAGGTACTTAATATTTTAGTATCTAATTAAAGTGTGTAAGACATTAAATTGTTAAACCTACAAAATGAGTGTCACTGAAGAAACACCTCCTCCTCCTCCGTCATATATAACCTTTTTTATTGTTACGATAAGCCGTTCAAAACTGTCTTGCAAAATTTGCGTCGGAATGACATTTATGTTGAGAACTAAGCTAGTTAAATAAAAGTTTGTAATAAAAAAAACTGGACTCGAGCATGTCGGACCATGCTTCGTGTAGGATTCCGACGCCGTTCCTACAAACACTAAAAACTTTATCGATAAAGAAGTACCTAGGTATGAACGAAAAGTTATTTCGTGCTGTCCTAGATGATTGTAGAAATGTAGATAGATATTATCACTGTCGTTGGATCTCAAGAACCAATCAAGTCTACTTAGTCGTGATAGTTTTCTTTTTAAATTCGTTATATGTGCTTTCATTATAGATATTTTTATTTTTTTTATCACTAAACTTGTAGTTTTGTCTCCTAGTTATACTTCGGAACGCTAAAAATTATCGATTTCATCGACACGCCTATAGCTCTTGTATAATAACTAAACGCGACACGTTAAATCACCGCTTGTCTCACGCGTCAAATAGCTAACATGTCAATAATAAATGACTTCACAAAACCAACAAGATATCTAACTAATGACTGTTATTTAATAACATGCCGTTTTATAATCATTAGCGGCGGACGAGGCTCGTTAGACACGAAAAACGGTCAGAGTATGTTAATATCATACATGTAGGAAAACATAGATCCCGTGTAACCAAATGTCAAGCGTAAATATCACCTTTTTCTTGTGTACAACACAGCTTGTAGCCAATAGCACTACATAGTATAAAACAAAGCCGCTTCCCGCTGTCTGTCTGTCTGTCCCTATGTATACTTAGATCTCTAAAACTACGCTACGAGATCTCGTGAGGCCCTCGTCAAATTTCGTTTGTTCGAAAGAATCTTGTGTCATTCAACGAGTCAAAAGTCGCTTTGACAAATGTCTTAAATTTAGGACGTTGGGCCTCACGAGGTTAAGAGGAAGGTTTTTATGTACAGGTGTTACAGAAAACTCACATAAACCGAAGCGAAGCGAGGGCGGGTCGCTAGTTTAAGCTATAATAGCTCGATGTCTTGAAATGCCTTATTGCCACACTCAGAGACGTCAATTAAATTTAATGCTTGTTTAGTGCCGTGTTGTCTTATTCTTTTGCTACAGCAAAGAAAGTGACAGCAGCAACTTTAATCGAGCATTAAATTTAATTGACGTCTCTGAGTGCGGCAGTTGTTTAAATGTTCTAGTATCATGTTTATAACACGTGTTTATAATGAGCTGTCTCAGGTATCCTCTTACATTTCCGAACTGTAATATGAAATAAATAAGCCTTGATTTGCAAATTGTCCGCGGAATTAAGGAACAACTAAACTAAAACACGACACGAACAACTCAAACACTAATTTATTCAGACAAGAGCGAGGCAACAGAAGTTGTTTGAAAACAAGTTCAAAGCTGCTTAGTTTAGTAGAAAATGCAAGACAGGCGGGCAACTGATTACCAAGTTTAAAACAAGAGGATAGTCGTATTTGTATCATATTATTACTCAATTCTAACTTTTATGTCTATACTAGCTGTTCCCGTGTCCACTTCGTTGGGCAAAACATTTTTTTTGAGTTAATAATTTTCCCGCTAATTCCCGTTCCCGTGGGAATTTCGGGAATTACTTTCTTAGTGCACCTCTACGGTACCTAAGCTACGTCCCTTCCAAATTTCAAGTGCCTACGTTTAGCCGTTTAGGCTGTGCGTTGATATGTCAGTCAGTCAGTCAGTTTCTCCTTTTATATATTTAGATTACTACTCTTAACCCATATAATATGCATGGCTTAATATGGAATACGCATTTATGTTTTAAATCACATTTCTCAACAATAAAATATGTGAAAATACCGTAAAAGAGACCGCCGAAAGTGAAATTATAAAATCAGCGCTGTATGTGTCTGACGCCGCAACATTTTAGGGCCGGTACAGACAGAGTTGAGTGGAGAGCCTTGGGGGAGGCCTATGTCCAGCAGTGGACGTCTTTCGGCTGACATGATGATGATGATGATGACAGACACCTACAGCGCTGATTTTCAGCCACAGTACCGGCAGTGACTCACGGAACGTAAACTACTTGTAAATTGAATCTTGTAAGTGTATACGTCCTTTGAAATATTTGTACTGCCTACGAGCAAACGTAACAACTCTACACCCGGCTACAGGGATTTGGAATAAAGGCCTCCATCGTTATTATTTCAGCCTGCTTTTGTGCTGAGCCTAAGCCGGCATTAAGGCTGTGGGTTGTATATTACTCTTAATATGTGTGTGTTCGGATTATGTTGGTAATTCCTCTAACACACACAACGGGCGGCGCTTAAAGACTGTTGCTAGGCGTTACTTTAAACGTAGTGCTTATTGTACGTTAATATTGAGAGCGTCGGTCGCCTAGTGGCTTAGGGGGTCGACTGGTGATCGTAAGGTACAGAGCCCGAACTCCCGTAGCCACCATGTACCCACAATGAGTTTTTCTAACTTAAGTGCAAAAAAATACGAATTCAACCCCGTATTTTTTTCAAATTTCCAACACACCGAAACCAATTTTAGAAAATAAGCCTATATTTTCTCTTCAATATACTCCTGGGCTTTATTCCATCAGTGCATGCCTCCCGCGTTCACGTCTGACCATTCGCTGAATAATTAAACCGCTTCGTGCCATTATAATGTGGAATTGGGCCACAGCTAGATTTATTCCTAGCCTCTAAGAATACCTAACCGATTCGTTGAATTGACATTCCCGCTAGGAATGCTTCCAGAAACTGTACAGTCTTTGTAACCTGGGATTATGTTATACAAATTTGGAATAATTTGTAATGTAGCTACTATGTAATGGTCGATTCAAACTCAAGGCGTGTACTAGACAACGATAAACTCGCTTATATAGAAAAAAAAGAACTTATATAGAAATATATTTACTTAAATACATATAAAACATCCAAGACTCAGGGACAAATACTCGCGCTTTATTTACATACAACATTAATCCCATCAAATCATTATCCTCCTAACCCTTTTAACGTTTTTTTTTGAGGTTAGATTTAATCATGGTTCCATTATCTTCTTTGAAAGGCTTTACTGAGCCTCTGGAATTGCTGGTATCTATAGGCGACGGTATCCTCTTTTCACAGGTGGCCTGCTCACTCTCCAGCTTTGGAAAACTGGAACTTTGCTTTTGGCGTGTTTAGGTCTATTATAGTGTTTCCGTTTCTGCGTAGCCGTTCTTTTAACTCAAAACACTGGCTATAAAAACAACTGTTAAGATTTTTTTACGAATTGAGAACCCCTTATGGATTTCCCTATTCTGAAGTCGGTATAAAAAATGACAAACGAATAAAAACGGAACCTGTTTTATGTAAAGCACGGCAGCGAGGAACTACGAGCGTTGATGGAAAGCTCGTGTAACAACACGACACCTGCCCCCATTTCACGTGGCTGACAATGACGGGTGACAGGTGACAGTTCAGTATACATTGCAGAGTTAAATAGTTAACACATCACAGTCATTCATATAAGGTGCGCCGTGTACACTGAATGACCCCAGACGCAAAGCGAGGGGGGATTATAAGTTAAACGTGTATCTGTGTATCTGTCTGTCGCATTGTAACTCACAAACGGATGGATCGATTCCCATTTTTTTTTAAATAAAAAATCTAGCTTAAGGTTGCGTATGTTTTTTTTTATGGCATAAAGAAGACAAACGAGCACACAGACCACCTGATGGTAAGTGGAAACTGTGACCCATAGACATTCGCATTCACAGGACTGCAATGCAATCAGATTTAAAGATAATTTACGCATGCAATATAAATTCGACTTGGTGTGTCCTAAATCGAATAACGCAATCTATAGCAAGAGTGCATTTGTTATGGCGATACGTATTTTTAATAGTCTTCCTCAAGAATTAAAAATGCTTGAGGGACATCAATTTAAGGTTAAACTGAAGAAGTGGCTGTATGACAATGTTTTTTATACTTTAAATGATTTTTTTATGTACGCTGACAATTATAAATAGTCACTCCACTTTAGGTTATGTATTTACTCATACATTCATAACATTTTATGTTTTAACTCTAAGCCAAAATGATATTGTATGCCTGGAATGGGCAACTGTTGGAACCATAATATTTTTGTAAACCATCCATTTATACACAGTTCACAATAAATATTTTCTTATTCTTATTCTTATTCTTAATCCTAAGACTGCAAATGCGTTGCCAACCCTGAGGACTAAAATGTATCTACCGGAGCTGTGCGAGTAAGTGGAGCGGTGCGCGAGGAAAAATCCTGTAATAGTATTACTTAATTTTCTAGACTCGCTCTAGGCTTTTCTCTACCTCATACAGTTCTGTACATTAACTATAGTACAAGGCAGATAAGAAGTCAATCCTGACGGTTCCACGCAACCATGAAGTTACTGAATATTGATTAAGTTGTCAGCAGGAAAACACCTCTAAACTTATTTGTGGCGTGTGAAGGAGTAGTAATAACAGCATTAATTTTACTGCTATCAACATTATCAATATTTAGCAAGAGGTTCTTAGGTGTTTGATGAATATCGCTTAGGCTGTTTTCGAGTGGTCGACTCTTGGCCAGGGGCCCTAATATGGCTGAGTTTATCGCGTGATAAGGTGTCGATAAGGCATCCGTCACCTTCTGACACGTAAATAAGTACGAGAGTGACGAATCCTTTATCCACATTTGATACGCGATATAGACGCAGCACTATTATGGTCGCCTTTATCGCGTGGATAAAACATCCGTCACTCTCCCTCTTACATAGTGCTCAGAAAGTGACAGATGTTTTATCGACATCGAGAAACATGACTATAATAGACCCACTGAAAGGAGCTTCGCAATTATTTCGGGGCTTTTAATATTTAACGGCAGCACGGAATTACAAGCGTTCATTGAAAGCTCGTGTAATGGCACCACAAGCCCCTAATAGATGGTATTTATTGGTAATGCTCTTAAAATACACGGTTTATTCGGTGGCATCTGAATACGTAATGTGACTGGCTCTTTTATTATTCATTGATCTATGTCTCCCTCTACGGGGTTGCTGATGATTTAAGCGCTAAACACACAGAACGCGGGCGCGGGTCAGGTCGGGAGACTCGGGACTAAGGCGGGTCTATTTGGTTATCTCTATATGGACGAAAACATACAAACGACGGCGTGCATGGGTTGGGCGTGGGTCCACTATCTGACTCGCGTCGCGCCCACGTTCAGTGTGTTTTACGCTTTATTCATCCAAGTATTTTGTTGAGCGAGTCAGAGATAACTTTTGAATGATCGGTGACGACGTTGCCAAAAAGTATCATATTCTTGATATATTTTCTTGACTTGATAAAAGACTGGTTATATTATTTTCCTAATCTCACTTTTCAATTCGATAATGAAGCAACCGGCAAATTTAGGTGGTCCATCGCGCTCCTAGGTATACAGTGTGTAAATGGTATACGGGCGTTTATTAAAACTGGACATAGATTAAGACTCTACTAATCATTAACATAAATAATTATTTTGATTACGCTAACGTATACACCGTTATTAATTTTTGAACATACTATCGACCCGCAATGTACATCGAAGTCCATCTGTCAGGTAAGTACGTAATGTTTAATTAATTGCATTTTTCGTTATACATTGCGTGTTAAATTATTTTGTATGGTTTTAATTTTAACAAAAGCTGCCTAAATGTGCTCAGTGGGGGTTATACTAACCACAGTTAAAAGGAACGCCCGTATACCATTTACACACTGTAGATGAATTAGCGAGAGCGTGGAATTGCATATGTAGTGGTATTGTGTGTGTATAGGCAAGAGAAAGAGAGAGAAAAATACTTAAAGTACTTGTCTCTCTCTTTCTGGTGTTTCGTAGGTGAAACCAGCGACCAAATTAAAAATACATGCACTAAACTGTTAATAATGTTTTAACTGGACCACTTCGTCTGTCCGTCGTCGAAATTAACAGCGATTTGTTAAACAGGGACATGGTGTTCACGAGGATCGTAATAATATCACCCACTTTATCAAAGAAAAATCTTCGACAGTTACACATACAATTACCAACTTTTTTGCCGTCAAATAAATGTTAGTACGAAATCTGATTGTTTAAATTTTTACTCATAAAATGTATAAGTGTACAGAAAATTGTTATTGTGTGGTCGTAACCGAATAACAAAACTAACTAAACATAATATTATTATCATTGTATCCTGCTCAAAGTAACCCAACGTTATCGCGGCGCAAAACATCGCTGTTTGTCCACGAGAAGTCAACATTTTTACCGACCGCTTTGAACTTTATACGACGACAGTATATCAAATATTATCATCATAACAACCGGTCACGCCCATGTTTTATAATAAGTATAATAAATAACACACACATAACACTTCGTTTCACTAAAGCTATTGCTACATGCTAACTGTCTGTGTACTGTTTTGGTCTGTTCTGGAGTCATGCCTATTCGTCGTTTTAGTAGGTGTGTCTAATTCGTAAAGTCATTCTTATTATTTGCGAGGTGTCAACGTAACATGTGAAATTTGCGTTGAAATCACGAGCGTATAGCGTTTCTCTAAAGTTAGTACCTAGCGCTCTAGGAAAGATTCAAGGAAACAATGTTATGGCTTAACTGATTGAGATAGGCAGGGCTTATCAATACATAGTATAAAACAAAGTCGCTTCCCGCTGTCTGTCTGTCCCTATGTAATGTATGCTTAGATCTTTAAAACTACGCAACGAATTTTGATGCGTTTTTTTTTAAATAGATAGAGTGATTCAAGAGGAATGTTTTTGTGGATAAATCTTTCTGTTTTATGTACAAAAAACTCACATAAACCCATTGATTTAGTATATGCAAGATACACAATCCCGCACAAAACTCTATTATAAACTGTCCCAAATGACATTGATAGCTGCATTCAGATACATGCTAACATCGCTATTTTTTACCTTAAACATTCATGCAAAAAAAAACTCAATATACTAGCAGTCAAGTGTCAAATTTGCAAACGAATGTTTTAAAATATTTAAAACTCTTTAGTGAAATCGCCATTATCGTACTATTTATGACAAAAGTGGACATCGAATGAATGGAGACGAATTTCTCTATTTATATTGTATTAGTTTTAACGAAATTACAAATTACACAAAAAAACTTTTGACAATGTTTTATAAATGCTGTAATTTTATTACACAACTTAAGCTATATATATACAATAATAATAATGAATAAATTAATGTAAAGCAAGGTTTAAAAACCCGTCCCGTCGATTGTTTTTATTCAAATTTTAACGTTTAGGTACCCTTTGTCACCTGGAATGGTGAAATGATTCTAACGATACCACACACATATAAATTGGCTCAGGTGTTCAAAGTTATGTTGGAATAAAGAATTATACATACATACATAAATGAACCATTAAAACATTACACTTTACTCCAGACAAGACAAGATCTTATCCTATCATAACCAACCTAGCCTAACCGGTTACGTATCATAATATGTACATAAAGTTCAAAATACATAATGGGTCATAATTCATAATGGTCATAATATTATGATGGTTTTTTTTTGAAACCCTGAACTTTTCAAGATTGTTATACAACAAACCTAACCTAACCTAATGGGTTCTATACAATGGGCTTTTAAAAATATTAAAAAATTTACTTATTATGACCATTATCTAATATGACCCATTATGTATTTTGAACTTTATATATAGGTATTATGATGCGATCCCAACCTAACCTAATTTCCTTGAAATAAGTTTAATTTATTATATAATTGTACGAAAATGGGTCAAGCACACAACAGACGACTTATTTGCCTTGAATAGTTGATCACCCCTATCTCGTGCTAATATTGCGACCCATTTTGCACGTCGTAGAGGATTTCGTGGAAAGCTTAAATTTAAAAACAAAAAATATTAAAATTTAAAAAAGTAATAGCTACTCCATAATAATTTTGTTCCTTGGTAAGTCATAATTTGTGTGCACAAAATAAATTCCTAAAAATCATGAAAACATTATAATTTTAGCTAGAAACGTTTATAAATAAATAGAACCTACGTAAAATAAGACATTCCATCCTTTTTATTTGTTTTTTTGTTATTATTTTTGCAGTTTTTCACCACACATTTTGTCATGATTGACAACTGCCACTGTCTGTGGTCGGAACAAGACTAATAGCAAAACTACTGCCCAAGTCGATTCGGCAGTAGTTTTGACTTGCCATTTTTTCGTGCTGATTGTGTATCTAGTATATAATAAAAATAATAAATAAATAATAAAATTTATTGAATAAGACAGTTACAAAATCATACTTAAGTATCACAAAAAAGTTTGTACATAGAAAAATAAAACAACAATAGTATTGATGCAGCTGGATCTTAAATTAGGATTACCCTGTGCCATAAGAACCAGCACTCTTCCAGTGACATAGTATTTGGTGAGTGTTTGGTAGAGGATACCACAAGTAAAATTGAAAAAATAAATCTCTAAAATTAGATTAACATAATAGTATAACAATTGTTTAAAAGAAATTAATAACCCATAAAAAGGGCTTTCATATGTGTGGGTGTGTGTGTGTGTGTGTGTGTGTGTGTGTGTTGTGTATATGTGTGTGTGTGTGTGTATGTGCTCTTTATTTTTCTTATTTAACTCATTTAATGGGATGAAGAATAATCTCCGTCTCCTCATAGGTAAGTTTTATTAGCCAGTCGGTCACAATTCTTTTGCAATTGAATTTATTTGTTAAATGTATAGCCAGTCTATTTACTATTTGATTGTAAATGAAATGTCCCAAAAATATGTAAAATTTTTGACCAAAGGAAGTAGTACAAACAACAGTCCGTGGGACTGTAAGTCTGCGTCTGGGAGATTGAATGTGGGAACTGGTCCCGACAGTGCAAATAGTATGTTGCTTTAAGATTACCTGAAGAATAAAAAGTTGGCGTACCGTCAACACTTTACAGTTCTCATATAAGGTCTTAGTTGAGAATATACTAAATCAATGCATAAACCGAAGCGAAGCGAGGGCGGGTCGCTGGTAATTGATAAATATAAAAGGCAAACCTGACTCACTGACTTATATATCAACACACAGCCGAAACTACTGTACCTAGAAACTTGAAATTGAGTACAGGGGTTCTTTTTATGATGTAAGTGAGCACTAAAAAAGGATTTTTCAAAATTCACCCCCTAAGGGGTTAAAATAAGGGCAGCGGGAAACTTATTCTACGCTAATTAATAAACTGCACTGAGTTTTTTTTAAACAGATTCAATTTTATGAAGCAAACTAGCGACCCGCCTTCGCTTCGCTTCGGTTTATGTCACTTTTCTGTAACACCCGTACATAAAACAGACATTATTATACATTCCCCTTGAATCACTCTATCTATTAAAAAAAAACAGCAACAAAATCCGTTGCGTAGTTTTAAAGATCTAAGCATACATAGGGACAGACAGACAGACAGCGGGAAGCGACTTCGTTTTGTACTATGTAGTGATTTCAAAACAACTCGCAACATAAAGGTTTTATTAATTGCATCGATTGGATGGTGCTAAACCACGACTCTAATACAATAAACGTTTTCATCAATCTTTTTTAATGACCAATTGTTCAGTCGAATGACAAGTGGTTTGAAATACAACCGAAGATATATCTTTGAGCTGTCATCTTTCTTGGCCACCCAAAAGAACTAACACCGAACTGTTACGATCATGAAACTTGCGACAAATGTGAATATTCGCCTTATTCTACCATATCCCTACGAGCATGAGGGTTAACTTGAATTCGCCGGTTAATACAATAGAAAAATTAAAAGGGATGGCTTTACGCTTCCGCGCTAAGAACGTGAGATGGAGATAGCCTGCGCGCGGTTAGATTTCAGTGACAGTTTCAAATAATTGCTGTTAACTATAAGACTGAAAAACATATAAAAAAAGTGGTTTACCAGAATTGAGAAGTTATAAGTACTCACATATTAAACGAAAAATCATACTTAATAATCGTAAGGTTTCGAGGACTCAACCCATAAAATGTGCAAAATAGGATAAAAGTATAGAGGTAATTTTAATCATGTTTTCACATTTCACAATGTCAAGATCAAGTTTAATACAACCAAAGAACAGACGTTATGGTTATTGAAATTCAGATTCGACGAACACTAGCGACTTAAGTATACAGGGTGTCACAGAAACCGACGTCAACCCGCCTAGGGCTGATAGAGCAGCTCATAAGCTATCGATTTAACCCCCATGTATGTTCAGCAATTGTTATTAGTAACATAGATATTGATCATTTTAATCGGAATTTTTGTCATTTTTCCTTATGTCCGTGATATACAAAACCCCTAAATTCATGCATGATTAGAATCACTATGAAATAAGGAAGTTTTTCAAGCTACATGCTTTTTTATTTCATTATAACTTTTTGAGTTAACGCACAAAGTAACTTTCTCCATACTAAGAGAACCCCGCGTTTATCACCATGTATGGAAAAACAAACTTGGGGGTTAAATCGATAGCTTATGAGCTGCTCTATCAGCCCTAGGCTGGTTGACATCGGCTTCTGGGTAACCCTGTATGTAGGTATACGCCCTGTGACAAGAAAATGTGGAGAAAAATTTATCCGCTGTCGCTTCTGCCGCTCGCGGTAGCGGTACATTTCACATCACGCAAATGTATTGCGGAGTGCTACCAATATATTTTGCAAATATAAAACGACCTTAAAACGTCCGTCGTCGTGTGTAAGGGCTCAATGCCATCCGGGTGTGACCGCGTTATGTAATGCAGCTAATCATTTGATGGATTGTGCTAATTGGTAAGTAATGTAGTATTGCTCAAGGATTCTCTATTTGTTTGCAAAACATGTAACACAAGAATTTCGTTTTAGTGTGCGTGTGCGTAGCAACAGCCATTGAAGTGATAGAAGTATCTGCGTGGAGGCCTGTTCATTCTCCGTGACGTGAATGACAAACACAGCCTCCTTCTTAGTCGTTTATATCATGACATGACTGTGTGGTTGGTTTGGTCTGTGGTTTGATAAACAAAGCCCCGAAGTATGTTGCAAAGGTGCTAGGACACCATGAGGTCTGTGCACATCGTCTGCCTTCTCCATGCACATAACCAAAGTCACAACGTATGTTGCAAAGGGAAACCGGAGAAATCGGTCTTCTTCATACCAATAACAAAGGCCCAAGGTATGCTGTAAAAGTACTAGGGCACCAGGAGGCCTGCGAAATCGTCTGCCTTCTCCATGCACCATAAACGAAGCCGCAACGTACGTCCGTCCCAATCAGCTAAACAACAAACGTAAACATCCAATAACAACCATACGGAACACATAACGCTGAATCAGGCAAAGCAAATAAAGCGGTGCACAACAGTTATATACAGCTGCGCCATTAAAACAATGTCTAAAATAAATCAATAACCAATCACATCGGGCCTGGGGTGTTATTCTCTCAAAAACAACGGGCGGGCGGACGAACGAGCGAAATCGCAGCGGCGAGTTTAGGTAGTGCCGTCAGATCGAACAGAACACATTTTAGCGCGTGCATTTTCAATTAAGCAGCCTCATACGTTCGATCCATCGGCAGAAACCATGCTGCTAAATTGAAAATGCACGCGCTAAAATATGTTTTGTTCGCACTGACGGGACTACTTAGACTCGCCGCTTGGACATTCACTCGTCCGTCCGTTCGACCGTCGTTGTTCAGAGAATCACTACCCTGCCACAGAATAAGTAATAGTACAAGTACAGAAGCGACTCTCTGTGACAGCAAACATGCGAATTTAAACCTATTCAGAACGCGGGAACGATAATAATACAAGTGCACGCACGGATGTGGCCTTGGTTACATTTTTGCGATCGATAGTGGGGGCGCCCCTAACGAGGCAAAATGCACCTTAAATCTGCGCTGCGAGAGTCTGTATTATTTCGCCCGTCATGAGCTTTACTGACTCCGCCCACCTCCCAGGGCTGGCACTTAAGTACTTGTACTATTTCTTTCCGTGGCTGTTGTAAGAAAACAAATTAAATTTATGAACATTTGTAGTTTTTTTATGTAGTTCTTACTTAAATGACGAGAAAAAATAGTTCATGCCTGGAGGACTGGCAAAAGTTGTCTGCGACTTGTTTGTTGTTTGCTCCGATCTCCCTTTCCATCTAAGTAATAAGACGTAGTTTACTAGTATTAACCTTCAAAATATATGTTAATTTAATTATTTATTTTTTGTCATTTTACTGTAATGTGATAAATGCCAAATTTTTAGTTTCATTGAATCCCGACTGTGCTAATACTGTTGCACACCTGTAATTGGTACTAACTATTTAACTAGGTATTTTCTTTATAAATACCTTTTGTATTTGTATTTGTTTGTACAACTATTGGTGTGTCTAATTGAATAAATAAATAAAATAAACAAATCAATATAGACCTTAAAACTTTTTGTTTGTTATAAACTCAAGTACTATCGTTACCTACTCCGTTACTTAGAAAAGCTGCCATTTGTTTGTGTGTTGTGTCGACCTAATATCCAGCACATGCTGACCTTGCTTTAGCAGGCAGTTACTAGTACTGGGAGATCTACTTACTTACACTGAACGCTGTTTAAGGCAAGTAGATAACTGGTTTTTGGTCCGAATAAGTTGAAAACTGTGAAACTGCGGACGGGTCGTTAGTAAAATAAATAATAAGTATTATACCGCTCTTTTTGCGTCGAGGATTCAAAACTGTAGGTGCTGATTGTGTCAGTAATTAAGTCCAGCTACTTGTAACTACCTATCTAGATCGAAGTTATTAATAATATTAATAATAACCTTACCTTTCGTCATCCTGAGGCAGGTTAAAAAAAGTTAATTCGACATTGGAGTTATTATTTAAGCACCCATAATGCGATGCAGTACTTTTTGCCTTTTCGATTAGCCATATTCGTATAAGTGCGTATTCAAACAAAAACTTTGGCAGCGCACGGCGGCGCGCGTCGAGACGAGCGCTCGCGTGACACTCAACTGATTCGCCCCTTGCAAGGGGCAGCACATTTTGAAGGCGATAGCGCGGAGTGTCACCGGCCTGACGCTGCGTAGTTTTCGTTCGAAATTTGGGTCAGCGGATAAAATTGAAATTCTCTGTTATTTCACTGTAATGCTTGTTCATGTTAATTAAAATATTTGCATGATTTCGGTTGAACATGTCGCGCGCAATCAGTCTGGGTTATTATTAATCCATTAAATGATAAATGGGAAATTTCGTTATATGCTTTAACAGATTACGCGACAAATCTCTGATTTATGGAATAACTGGCGACCCGCCCAGGCTTCGCTTCGGTTTATGTCAGTTTTCTCTAACATCCATACGTATAATCTGGAGTTTATTCTATTACACATAAAAACCTTCCTCTTAAGTCACTTTATTGATGAGAACTGCATTAAAATCGATTGCGTTGTTTGAAATATCTAAGCGTACGGTCACTAGCGTTAATTTGGGACCCATTTCAAGAAAAATATGCTTGAAGTCGTCAATGTCATTAGAGATGTCAAGTCAATTGTAAGTTATAGGAAACTCAACGTTATTGTTGTAGAATGTCAGATTGACTTTGGACCTAAGGTGGGTACCAAATTAAATCTCGTGAATACAGAGCGATAGACGACGGCGGAAAGCGACTTTGTTTTATACCACAAAGATATCTATCTATGCTGTAGGTATGACATGACTTGTATTGTATGTTTCAACGGACATGTACCTATAGTTCCTCGGGGTTCCTACCTTACTCTGTTCATTAAAGGTACAGTCATGCAATTTGAGGACACTATGCTATGAAACTGTACCGAAGTGATGTTATGATTCAAATCGTATGACTTCTTAAGAGGATCGTAACAGTCACGAACCGGGATTGTTGCGCCACTTGCCTTTGTTCGTAATTTAGCCGTGTATTCACTAACCGATGTCACCCACTGGCTGACACCTATTCGATTTGCATTACACGGCCAAATTAGAAACATAGGTAAGTGGCTCAACAATCCCGGTTCGCGACTGTACCTACAGCTAAATTGCGATAACGATTATCTCCCCTTAAACGTTTTACCGTCGATTTTACCAAACTGGAATAAGGCTTAGGCCCTGTTGTTTGATCAGTAGTTAAACTAATTGTTAAAATTCGAAAAAGGAACTGAAAATTTGACACATTTCCATCACATTCCTTTTAATTTTTGATTCCTTTTTCAAATTTTGACAATTAGTTAACTTTAACTACTGATAGTACTGATCTAACAACAGGGTCTTACTCCGAGATCGTCGTTAGTACTGTTTAATTAGTTGATATTACGAAAAACTAGAGGGGTTATTGTCTAATGCACTCGCAATCGCAATCGATTTTATTTTGAAAATCGAAGGCTTGTCTGCATACAAAATGAACACAATTGTTCCGCGTTGAAGTCGATTGCGATTGCAAGTGCGTTAGGCAATAAGTTGCTGGCCGGAAATTTGTGTGGAAAATTTGGACAGTCACGCGATCGCGTCGGTTAACAATCTTCTTAGGAATTGAATAATAACGTCACTCACAAAGTTCCATTGTGGCCTATGAATCAAATTTGGCTGCCTTACCGACCTGGGGTTCTATTCTCGGTCTAAACCTAATTGCTTTTGACTTGCTATCGTGTTGACATGTGATTTTTAATCTCGTAAGGCCTAAAGTCCTAACTTTAACATTAGTTAACCGACACAATATTCTTTTTCGAATGTGTTGTCAACTTTATGACAGCTCTTATTTACTTAATAGTAATGGCGGCCGAGTGAAAAACAATACGATAACATGTCAAAAGCAATAAGGTTAAGCGTAAGTAGTATAGTCCTTGATCACTTATGAATTATGATGAGTTGTTGATTAATTCATAATTTTACATGCTGTGTAATACTTTACGTATCAGAACGCCTAAAATGAATATGCCTAATAATCATAATCCCTAATGTTCATTCATTAGTCCTAGTGTTTTTTTTTTCTGAATTCGTTTCAGGATTGTTATAAAACAAACATAACCTGACGTAATGAGTTCTATATTATGGTTTTTTTAAATCCTGAAAACTATTTATGTATGTAAACACTTTATTGTACAAAAGAAAAACCAGAACAATACAATTCATATAAAAATATCTGCAAACGCGAACTTATTCCTTTAAGGGATCTTTTCCAGCTAACCGTGTAATTTATTTTATAATGCATCATTAATTCATTACTAAAATTATAGGTATATTGAGTAACAAAATCTGAATCTGTGTCTTATGGAGTTTCTGTCTTTCTTGTTGCTCATACAAAATCCTGAAATACTTTTTGGGGTTAACACTAAAATCCACTCTTGATTCAAGACTATAAAAAGTCTAACGGTCTAAGTGGTACAATTTCTCATTTCTGAATCTTGAATACGGCATTTTATTTCCCAGTACTGTAAAACTAAAGTATTAATACCTATAGGTAAGGTACACAGCCAATACTATCCTAACCATAAGGGCACATGGGTGATGGAGCTCATACCCAGGGCCCCCTTTCTCAGGGGGCTCCGAAGGACCGACGATTTCTCACTAATTCATCGTAGATAAATGTTAGTATAATTCGCTTTATTTACTTTCCAGGAAGTGTGTTAAAAAGGACCCCAAATTCTTGTGTGTCTTTGTGTTTAAGACAGCCTTGATGACAGCGTCAGGTGAAGAAATAGAAAATACATAGGATTTAATCATTGGTTTTATGCGACAAGGTTCTATAGTGGTTTATCAATTAAAGTCCGTGAGCACTCTTCTCTACTTCGTATGCACTTACCTTCTTATTCATGGACGCACGATAGCTAAAGTATGCTTGAAGTCTGCTTTTACCTTATCTTTCACTAGCGACCGGCCCTCGCTTCGAAAAGAGCCCTACAGAAGCAAAGGGCAATTCGGCCCTCCTGAGAAAAAAGGACGCATGTCTCATAGAACCGCATATAGTATAAGTGATCTTATTTCATAAGAAATAGAGTTAAATTTGCTTTGACTATCGAATAGCACATACGTCCTTTTATTTAGAAGGGCAGAATTTCTTAGAAATAATGAGGTAAAGTTTACTGTATAAGGTTTCCTCAGCCTTTACGCGTGGCAACCTTGGATAGGAACTTCATGATTGAAGTGGGCATAGCATAAGTTCTAGAACACAATAAGTAAACACTAACCCCCTTATTTATCCTTCCCAGAGTGGGATAGGCAGAGCTACAGAATTACCAACAACTCTAAAAACTTGTTATTAATTCTGTAACCACATTTTGCACAAACAGGCCAAGATGTTTACTAGTGTATATTAGTGACTGGTTGCAAATACTACAAGGCTTTATTCCTTACGACTTCCACGGGAAGACATGGAGTGGCACTATTCTAAGCCGGCAACCACAGGAGCTTGTATTAAACGACTATTGCCACCGAAGAAGTGCGTGTGTTTTGAATATAACTTTCAAATCTCGTCTCGCACCGTTTCGCCTCGCCTTGCTGGTGGAAAAGCACCTTTAGGCTGGTCGCTATGCTCATCAGTCGAACAAGCGAGTAAACGCGCGTCCCCAGGATTCGCAACGCATTTCAGGATTGCATTCTTAAGAATGCAAGTGTCAATAGGTCTCAGATTCCACTTACCATCATATGCAAACAACGGAATTGTACCTGTGCTGGTGATTAATTATAATTCATTTTTCAATCATCATAATGAATAGTCAAGTTTAGATATCTTTTAATAATCTGTATACCTATTTTATTTATACTTATCGCAAGTATTCCGAAGACAAACAAAAAAATATTTTTAAAGATTTTGTTTTACCACTTGATCGGCGTGACTAATATTCATATTCATGCCAAATAATTGCAAAAAGCTGCAGACGGACGAACGGACTGACATGGCGAAACTAATATACATATATAAGTGATAAAATAAAATCTTGAAAAAGTTTTTTTTTGTTTGACTACGGAATACTTGCGATAAGTATAAATAAAAGAGGTTTACTAATTATAGAAAGGACAGTTGAACATTAATTATGATGATTGAAAATTGCTTTTTAAGGATATCGATAAAACTTAGTCAATTACAATTTTGCCCCCGTCAATCCGGTGTTTGATCATATGGTTTGTGTGCTGGTTTGTCTTCTCTTTGCTATATAAACATCGTTTTACATTTTTTCAAGTATTCTTGGTACCTTTTTTTTTTCAAATATCACAACAATAATGATCTAAATTGATGATGTACTCGTATGTCAACAGCCTTAGTATTATTTTAAATGTTGCATTATAATAGAACTTAACAATTGAATAATTTCACTTCATATGTCTAACTTGTGCACTGATAATTGCATATCACAAGACCACTTGACCTTATCAAGACCGTTGCACTCACTCCACGTGACCCCCTTATCTATTCACATTACTGCTAAAAACTCTTTAAAATTGAAAGAATAGAATATACATAGAATAACTGCAGGTCGGGTTTGCCACCGAGCCCGCTGGCAGTATACGAATCCAACGGGTCGTTTTTTTGAGAAGCGGGTGTTCGACAGTAGAAAAGGAATCGCTTGCGAAGGAACGAACTTTAAAAAATTACGATTTCATGTTCATGATAGGTGATAGATTTTCAATAATTAAATGTGGCGGCGGCGTTGAGCACCGCCATATCTACTAATAAGTTTCTGTCTAAAATTAATTTTTTGGAGTATGTATACTCTTTATTGTACAAGAATAAAAAAGAAATAAAAAACAGTCAATACAACAAAAAAACAAGCACACAGGCGAACTTATCCCTTTAAAATAAAATAAATTACGAAGTCTACATAGGTAATTGATAACTAACATTATATTGACGACATTATCCAAACAGCAGTTGAGTTTTTTTGATTAAACTTGTTAGACTTTTTAATATACAGAATTCAATTTATCGTCTCGCCTCTTCTTACCTCCTCACCGGTGGAACAGCGCCTTAAGAAACGATAATTGCTGACGCGCATTTCTTTATTTTATTAGTACTTTTTATAGTCCCACCCAATCAGCCCTCAAGCTCCTCGCTAATTGATAAAACTACATAAAATCATCTCAACCGAGAAACGGGGCTGACCAATAAAAATAAACATTTTTACGATCCTGACACTTTTATGGGACATCGAAATATATAGCAACAACGGTGTTTGTACTTTATTTATGACCTACACACGGGACGTAAACATAGCTGTTTTTGTTGCTAATGTATCAAACGCGACGTGTCGCCGGGTGACTTTAATTTGTCCTTTTTTTAGAACGTTATTTTATATAACGCTCAGTGATTTATTTGGCAATGCTGATCCGCTAATAATAAATACTTTTTTCTTTGGCTCCGCGATTCATTTGTTTTAAATATATCATTAAATTACTCTTCGCCATAAAATCAAAGCATACTAAGTAAAAGCGTTCTTGGAATGTTCGCTAAAATGATCAACAAATGACTTACAAGTATTCGTGAAATTACAACCTAAATAAGTTTGAAACGCGCGGCTTAGCCGTTATTTCACCTTAAAGGCTTATTGCGTGAATTTATAAAACATTTTTAACTTGTGACTAGTCCATACTATTCTATCCTACTAATATTATAAATGCGAAAATTTGTTTGTTAGTTTGTTACTCCTTCACGCTGCAACGGTTGGAAGGATTTAGATGAAATTTGGAATGGAGATAGCTCTTAAGAAAATCGTAATCGTATCGTATGGAATTTGTTTAAAATGGAAGAAGTTTACATTAAATATACCCCATCGATTTTACAACATTTTTAGGTCACGCATCCTGTTGTTGGAGGTTGGGACGGGTTCCATACAAAATCCCCCATATTTCTCCACATTTCCTGTATCACAATTCGGTCAATGTAAGATGATCCCTGACAGCCGTATTTCGCAATCTCTATAATGAGGTGACTAATCGTTTAAATACCTATCTGAACGCCCCCTCGCAAGGTTGTTCTCAATGTAGTATTTATTAATATTAGGTCCTTACCTATGAAAGGCGTTTTATATGGAGAATTTTATGAAAACGATAATTTTTAAAGATTGAATTTAGTAACGTCAAATGGAAACCAAACAAAATTCTGTCAGGAATATTGGACAGTTCTAATCTATAATATACATATCTTAATTACTTAAATATCTTAATTAGTTAGCTTCATAAAACTCTGCGTAATTGAAACACTTGAACTCGAAGCACATGAAAAGAGTTCAGTTCACACTTTAGTTTTAAACATTAAGCAAGAAATTGAACCGTATTATTTGTATCTAAAACCTTTGTAACATAGTGTACTCGTATTAATGAAATACACGTAAAAAAAACGCCAATTTCATAGGTAAGGACCCAATATTTATGACAAATATAATAATATAATATTCAAATTAACAAGTTTATTTAAATTGTCACGGATAATCCTTGATTGACTCGACTATAGAAACTTTAACTCTTTGACTGTTTTGTCACTGTAATGATATGTAAACGCCTACTTGCGGGCTTGACAGCTTGTTCAGTGTGTTCATGACCAATTCAAGTAAATTATTTCGTAACGTTGCAAAAAATTCTGAATGTTACCGCGAAGTATTCAAATTAATCTGAAGTCATTACGGCTTCAGTAATTTATTCAGTGATTTCTTGATTATTTAACTATTACACTTGTTTGTTATTACAGAGCGTCGAATGATTTAAACGGTTATCGGTTACGGTTGGTAGTAATAACGTTTTCTATTTACTATTCAGCTGGTGTATATGAGCTCTAACATAAAGGTACAAAAATTTAAAATCGGTTAAGCGCGAGTTCGACTTGGCCGTTTCACTGGTTTTTTTTTTGGATGTTCAAATTCCCCGTGTGGTAGCCGGATTAGAATAGTGCCACTCCGTATCTTTCCGTGGATGTCGTAAAAGCCGACTAAGGTTATAAAGGCGTGTAGTATTGTTAGGCGATGGGCTTGCAACCTGTCTTGCAACTAATACTTCGCCTAAGTGTGCAAAATGTGGTTACAGAATTATCAAAAAGTTTTTATAGTTGTTGGAAATTCTGTAGCTCTGCCTACTCCACTCTGGGAATAAGGGCGTGAGTTTATGTATGTATGTGTAAAAATAGTTACAATTGTTACAATGCGTACTTAAGTTTCAAGTCAAGATATTTCTTTTCTATACTATAGTTTCTTGTCTCTTGACTATAATCAACATAAAATCTTCTCAGAAATCAATAAAACGAGAAAATGAGTTTGAAAGTAGCCCTGACTTCAGCTGGGCCCGACAATGTACTTAACTGTTTCGTTTCGGTTGGCAAACAACTTTTTGTGTGGCCGCGTGGTAATTACGTAAAATTCCAACAGTGGCAGAAAAACGTTTGGAATTACGCAACTTTCAGGCCTGGGGACGTGACCGTTTGTGGATTCAGGGCTAACTTATGTCACGAGAAGAAGCATATAACATAACACATACACCCGCGGCCTCTATTCCTGGCGGTAAAAGCCATATCGTATTTGACTTGTTACGGTATTGTTTTGACGTCAGCCGCCATTACTGTCAAGTAAATAAGAGCTATCAAAACGTTGACAATACGATATAAGGTCAAAAACGATATGGTTTTTAGTGCCTAGAATACCGGCCCAGGATCACCATCACCATGAAACGACAAGCGGGAGGCAAATTTTTGCTTTACATGGATGGGAGTCCGTCCCATGCTGCAAATATGTATAAAAGCTACCAAAGTTCATGTTTTAAAAAGTGACTGAAAATTGGAGTTTATGTGGCAAATTTATTTTCGTCTAGCCATTTCTATTGACGCCGAATTTGACGAAAGAAAATCGTGTACGCAGAATGGATTAAGGTAAAACAGAGTATTTAGAGTATGGGCATTTTTACTAAAACGTGTAGGTATCCAATTTAGCACTAAAATTAAAAAAAATTAACTTTGTCCGTTTTGTGACGAAAATTTGACGGCCGCAATGTTATAAAATATAGTTAATTTTTGTCACAAAACTGACAAAGTTCAAGTTCTATAATTTCAGTCTTTAATTAGGCTACACGTTTTAGTGAAAACGCCATACTCTAAATACTCTGTTTTACCTTAATCCATTCTGCGTACACGTTCGTCAAATTCAGACGAGTATCCAACTAACTCCTCTCCTGTAATAATTGTTGTCTGAAACATGACGAATACATCTCAAACCAACGTTTCAATTTGCTACCAGGGTCCCCCCGTGTCAGACACAAAATGAATACGAAGTTACTGTAATGAAATGCATCGTTCACTCCACTGTGACCGCGAGATTCGAGATAATGCACCTTATCCCAACTGAATATCGTGAAAATTTAAATGCGTAGCCGATAGAAAAAGGAAAATAAACATTCATTGGACATTAATAACTCAAAACCTTTCCGAATCGACATCCCCCGTCAAATAATACAAGTACCCCCTTCGGGCGGGGAGGCTCGTCCCCCAAAACACCCCCTCATCCGTAACGTTGAGAGGCTTCGTCCAATATTATTTCTGTCAATACCCATTTAATGCTGTAGGTTATCAAAATTTATGTTGTTTTTAGCTTACTTGGAGAGTAAAGGGAATATTAACAACGCTCTGTACGGCGGGAGGACTTGTTTTTACTGCGGCCTACCTGTTTTTCTTGTTCCTGTCTGTATTTCCCTGTAGTTTTACCGGCTTATTCTATATCCATGTACCCCGAAAACCCAATTAATGTATAAAAAGAACATTTTGTTTGACTAATTAGAGGGCGATTCAAGTTTCCGCGTCTTTTGAATGCGACGTGAATACCGGGTAATTTGTTAGGAACTAAATTTTAATTAACGTGATGAGAACGAAATTAATTACGTGCAAATTTATTTGCTTTTAATGTTTGGTTTGTGTTAGGTCTTAATTTTGTACGTGTCCCCTGTTATTTTAAATATTAATAGACTTGACACTAATTTGCATAATTGATAAGATAGGTGATAGAGAATGCATATTTTCATTTAGTTTTTGCGATAGAGAAGTTACTACGAGTATTAGTATAGAACTGGATTATCAGTCTTAAGGTAAGTTAACTAACGCCATGTAGTTGGATAGGTGCTGAAAAAAAAATACACTGTGACACAGATATAGACATAAGGCTCGAAATTGGTGTCACAGACATTTTTAACGATAAGCTAGTGTTATTTCGACAGAGTACAGTCGACAACAATGACTGGCCCTATTCACTTTAGCACTATTTCATTCTATTAACATAAGGTAAAAAAGCACAAGAGGGATCCCATCTTAGTCAGGGTTTGGCAACGCAATTCCAGTCACAGGATTGCTACCCTGAGACCACTTACCATAAGGGCCCTATTTCTCGAAAAGTATTTGTGTTTTGTTTCGTAAATAGTACTACAAAATGAGACAAAACACTAATATTATTAGACTAATACTTTTTGAGAAACAGGCCTCAGGTGGTCTGTTTTGTTTGCTCGTTTGTCGCTATAAAGAAAGGTCAATAAGGGTACGATTTTTTGAAATATTTCACTCATCTCCGTCAATATTTTAACTAAAACAAATAGCGTTATCAATAGTTATCATTATCAGTTGATCTGCGTGCAAACTGGCCTGCGCGGGCGCAACAATAGATCACGCGCCCATTGAGGCCGCGAGTGAACTAGACGCGACCGGTTTCGCTTTCGTTCGTCTCGGCGCGCCGGCGCACCGGTATGACTCAGTTTTGTAACTGTGACGTAGAAAGTAATCGTATGCTAATTAGGGTTCAGTGGTGTTCTTTCTTTTGATTTCCACGGTAGTCCATAACTACCGATGCGGCCAGGGTAGTGATTCTTGTAACAACGCCGGTCGTGCGGACTGTCGAGTGATATCCAAGCGGCGAGATTAAGTAGTCCCGTCAGTGCGAACAAAACACATTGTAGCGCGTGCATTTTCAATTAAGCAGCCTTATACGTTAGACCTATCGTGCTGCTAAATTGAAAATGCACGCGCTACAATGTGTTTTGTTCGCACTGACGGGACTACTTAATCTCGCCGCTTGGATATCACTCGACAGTCCGCACGACCGGCGTTGTTTATAGAATCACTACCCAGCAAGCACTTTATGGCAAGGCGTGCCAGCGACCTTGGTCTAGCTGCATCGAAAGTTCTATACAAGCACCAACATGTAGTTTTTGCATGACGCTAATCTCTACATAGTATAAAACAAAGTCGCTTTCCGCTGTCTGTCTGTCCCTATGTATGCTCAGATCTTTAAAACTATGCAACGGATTTTGATGCGGTTTTTTTAATAGATAGAGTGATTCATGAGGAAGATTTAAATGTATGATAAATTCTGTTTTTTGTACGGGTGACACAGAAAACTTACATAAACTGAAGCGAAGCGAAAGCGGATCGCTAGTTAATTAAAAACGGGGACTTACGCGATTTAAATAAATTTAAGACTTCCAGATATTCGCTGATGTTGCAGATGTTGCAGACGCCATTATCACGGCATACCTGAATTATTCGGGTTCGTAGACGGTTAGTTAGGTAGACTTTTGACGTAGAGAACTCCTCGTGGCCTCTGTTAGTTTTCATAGGCAATAAGTTTCCATTTTGATTTTACCCACACAATGATGAAAGGCCTCCATTCATTGCCTTAACGCGGCGAGATTAAGTTGTGTAACTGGCGTGAAGCAAGCTATGTGAAAGTTATCTCATGTTATTTATGCAATCCGGACACCTTGACCTTAGTTTTGCTTCAAAACTGGGTTAATGGGTCGGCTTCTGCTCAAAATCGCGTGTTACTATGCGCAAGAGTGGAGTTTTCGTCTACCTCTTTGGTGTAGGAAGCAGCGGAAAAAGAACCACGTACTTATATTGTGTTTTGAAGCTTATAGATGGTCAATTGTCAAAGTCTGGCAGTTTAAACGGCAGGAGTTTAGACTGGTCTGCTGGCTAGGGGATCTTACGGTAACGCGGACCCGAGAGTGATGAATGATGATTGACGTCACTGCAACGGTATTTGGGTAAAAGAGGGGATAGGGGAAATTGGGCCACCGGTGCTCTCACTTGAGACGAAACACAGCAGACTGCTACTTGCAGTAGGTACTGGTACTGGAACAAATCGCTCATCATACAAATATTTACCCTTACCGGCAATCCAACCCGGGACCACTAGGTTCGTAAACAATGTCACTACCAACCGGCTAACCGCGTGTCGTTAGTCTTCGTAAGTAGATATATTATGTATTTATGCGATACCATGTGGAAAAAGCACATTAATTAAATTAATCATCGTGTTGCCACATAAACGCTGTTACTTTAGTGGTGACTATGTTCATAATTCAGCTACATTATTCACCCATCAACCCTGTTCATTATAGCTCTTAATTTTCCAACTCAAATATTACGCGCGTCAGTGTACGCACGCCGGCACAAAGGGATGGCAATTAGAGCTCGCACACGTTGCGTAACGCGTGCTCGCGTTGCGGTCCGCTCGGGGAATCGGGGGAATTGATTTGTGGCTAGACTGTCCCAGAGGCGAAGTTACGGTCCTGGCCATTTCTTACTGATGAGTAATAACTAAGGCGTAAATTGGATAGAGTGATCTGGCAGTTTTTTTTTTTTTTTTTTTTTTTATGGCATAGAGATGACAAACGAGCACACAGGCCACCTGATGGTAAGTGGAAACTGTGACCCATAGACATTCGCATTCACAAGACTGCAGAGCAATCCTAAGACTGCAAATGCGTTGCCAACCCTGAGGACTAAGATGGAATGCCTCTATGCTAGTAATTTCAACGTGGACGAAGTCGCTGGTAGAAGCTAATGTTAATTTAATAACTTAATCGCCATCTAGAAAAAATGTTATCGACTACTAGATTAGGTTCAATACGTAACTTAAATGTTTCCCTCGTAACAAAGCATTGTAATTAGTTTTAGACATAACCTTTACATGGCGCTGTGTTAATAGGACTTAAGTGAAATGTTAGTCAAATAAACTCTCTTCAATCGCTGACTGGCATCGCGGCCATAACTATTAATGAAATAGTTTTTTTTTTCTTAGACCCGCAGCTAATCAAACACCTTATACGAGTACTCTTGAGTCGTTTCTAAATTGACTTCGGTTTTCAAATAAGGTCCCAGGTTTTATTCAAATTTACGTAATGGGTCAGTTCTTGCCAATTGTTTTTGTGGAGTATTTTCTTCCTTTCGGAAAGGTGATCTTCGTCTGGCTTAAGTACGTCCCGCATATATTTATTAGGGTCGCAGATTTCTCCTAAAACGTTAGGGTTAGTTTTTTGCATATCCATACAATATAAAACAGGTAATTTTGTACACCAAAACATACTGCTAGCGGTGAAAAGCGACTCGGTTAATCGATAATTTGTCTTTTACGATTGTATTACTCTACCTCTAATCACTACATAGTATAAAACAAAGTCGCTTCCCGCTGTCTGTCCCTATGTATGCTTAGATCTTTAAAACTACACAACGGATTTTGATGCGGTTTTTTTAAGTAGATAGAGTGATTCAAGAGGAAGGTTTTTATCTATAACACATTTTGTTTTATGTACGTGTGTTATAGAAAACTCAAATAAACCGAAGCGAGGGCGGGTCGCTAGTGTATATATAAATAATAATATTAATAATAATAAAAAAAAAGTAAATCTCTTTTTAGTTTCATGTTGCGAAATGCCTAAATTGATTTCTTTTGAACTTGAAACTCTTTAGATGCTGTTTGTTTTATATTATGTTAAATATATATTTACTGTCCTTCTCTAGCCCCTAGCGAATCTTAATTAGAGACGTGTCAAAACAACCTTCAGGCTGACGGCAGCCCCGCTTGGGAATTTCAGTAATTGACCAAACGGCTACATCTCTGCGACACATAACATATTGATTGGTCTGTCTGTCCGTCATGTATCTGTACGTAATTATAGTATACATCGTGGATTTGCATGTCGGGGGAGGCTTTGTCGTTAATATATGCCTGTATGGATGTATGTATGAAATGCTATTGTGCCGTACAAAGGAATAATTCGAGAATTAATCCCCACAGACAGACGGATTGTCTAACGTATCAACAACAGTGTGTAGTAGATGCTCCGTGCGTTAATATTATTTCAATGTCACATTGATTCGACAATATTCTTTATTGAGATATAATGCGTAACTATCCCGTGGCTTAATGAAAGTTAAAGGTGTCTTTTCATCAAAGACGTCTACTGCTAAACAGGCCTTCCCCAACGAACTAATCGATTGCTTTGTCAAAGTAAAATATAATTCACGGAATTACATACATACATACATACATACATAAACTCACGCCTTTATTCCCAGAGAGGAGTAGGCAGAGCTACAGAATTTCCAATAACTCTAAAAACTATTATCACGTGGTTGTTTTGTTTAATTTTTTTTAAATACCTTAAAGTATAGGTACCTGCTATATTTCTACATACAATTTCCCGCAAACAATTTTCAAAACTTTTGCTGATTATCGAATCATCATATATTACCACTTCTTTGCCGCTTAATGCACAGTTATTTTCATAGAGTCTTAATAGAAGCGATGCCAGTCGTTGTTCGTAAACTGACTGTATTCAACCTGCCCTAAAATCTTTACTAGAACTTTTCTCAATCCATTAATCTTTCTGACTTCTTCACGTTCGAAAATAACCTTCAATTAAGTATATATTGCGTGCGTAACTTCCGTTTTTGTCATTATCTATTCCAATATCCCGAAGAGATAGCCGCCACGGCTTGCTGGCTAACAAATCAATATCTAAAGTATGTAAATCCTTATCGGGCATAATCTGTCACACGCGCTACGTGGACCCGGATTGAAAAACTATTGATTTTACCACGCTCAGCTTTTTGGATCTTAACACCTACAAATAAGGTTCATGATGTTTTAGTATGTTCAGAGCCAATGACACGGTTACGGTCCAATGTGCGCCCAGTTGGGACTCGACGGCACCGAACGCTTTAAGTGATGCGTCGGAAAAAGCATTGAGTGATTTGGGTTGAGCAGAATGAGGGCACATATGGATTTTGTTTATTTATTCCTCGGAGGTAAAGCAAATATGCGATTCTTCGAAATTGCTGGTTGTCGGCTGTGATGATGGCTTATCATCATGTCATGTCATACTCACTATCGAGAATCGAATGCGTGCGCCGCAGGATGATGTCATCACGCTAAACTTTGCAAGTTTTAAATCTTTACAAAAAGTTGTCAATTTCTCCATTTTTCTTTGTAAATGAGACTGTCTGAAGGGGGTCTGGTCTTTGGATAAGGCGTCTTCAGCAATGGCTGTACTTCTCGTTATGTGCCTTGTTACAAAGACACATTGTTTAGTCACGGTACAAAAATGTTCGTCACTATTCTATTTCAAAGCGTTTAAGGTCCAAAAGTGCCGAAACTTTTCTTACCGTGACTGTACGCATATAAGTATATTTGAGTTGAGTGTCTGGTATTCGGGATTATTATTCGAGTGCGACACAGGTTTGTGCGATGTATCATTTGTTCGAAATATTGTTCATGTGTGTGGAGTATCATTTGTGCGAAGTATAATGAATTAAATATGCGATGTACGACTGTACCACACGTCATTTGTGCGAAGTATAATGAATTAAGTATGCGATGTACGACTGTACCACACGTCATTTGTGCGAAGTATAATGAATTAAGTATGCGATGTACGACTGTACCACACGTCATTTGTGCGAAGTATAAATTATGCGACGTACTATTTTGCTACACTTAATTTGTGCGAAGTGTCATTTATCATTCTCTCGTCTGAGTTTTCTGTTTTAAAGTTTTCCTTTACCAATCACTAAGATATCAACATCAAAACTTACGCAAAGGATTTTATTAGCATCGGAACAGCCTGACTTTTATCCACACTGGTTGAATTATACTTCCCTATGACTCATGTAAAACTCGTTTTTCTTTTTTCGTTCTTCTATAATTAGATTTGGCTTTTATTTTCTACGTCACAAAAAAAGCCCGGTCATATAACCACTGGCGTTAAATAGGCTTCAGGTTGATTGTTATATACAATTCTTTATGTTAAATTAGTCGCTGCCGTTATTAACTTGGCTGACGTAATGAGAGAGCGAATTTTTCATGTTATTTTACACGTGGAAGCCGGGCAACCAAATTTCTTTACAAATTGGAGTTGATCTTTTGAGTTCACGCCACTAAAGGTATTAAAACATGTTGATTGTGGCTAGGTTGTGATTTGTTTGAACGCAGTGTGTGATGCGGTACACGGTGGTGCGTGCATTTATATAAAACCAAAAAACCGCCGTCAGAAACGAAAATTATATTTTTTTAAATGGTAGGTAAATAGGTTAATCCAATTGAAGTCGGCTTTTCGTTGAAAATATTGCGTCGCCGACTTCAGTTAGTGGACTAAACTATTTTACCTAAAGTGGTTTTTTGCGTTTCTGAAGGCGGTTTTTTGTTTTTTAAATCATTTATAAGCTTATGTAGTTCCACTTAGTTGATAATGAATCTTACAGACATTTCAAGCTCGCCGCAAGCAACGCCGCGGGAAAGTCATAGTGGTCTTTAAACAATTAAACGTTCTTCGCTCAACTATCCTAATCGAGATATCTTTTCGCCACCCTTGAAATATGTATCGTTGAGGAGTTCCGGTGACAAACTTCCCTCGTTTCGTTTTAGCCTATATCACTCCCACAACCAAGACGAATCTAACAACTCACTTTTTTAAATCTGTCAAGACGTTTAGACTACAGTAAGTCACAATGAAACCGACATACAAACATACCCACATAAAAATATCACCCTTCTAGAAAGAAAGAATAAAGAAGGAAAAATACATTTATTCACTACACACACAAGACACATAGAATAAAGTATAACAGAAAACAGCAATGAACAAGTAGTGAGTGTCTTCGCGGCAGTGAATCGGGCACTGGCTCAGCATAGTGCTGAGGTGTTAGACACCTGCAGCGCTGATTTTCTTCTGGGTCAGTCGGGTAAAAACACCCCCTATGAAAAAGCGACCACTCCCTATATTCGCACGGACACAAACGAACGCAGATTAGGTACCTACGTAATAATAGATTCAATGCTTAAATTCCAATAATGCACGTAAAGTCGGATACTACGCTGGAAAAGTAGTCGCAAAATGTTCTAGGAAACCATGAATCGTGACAAATCATCACTACGTGGGCGCTGCAAGATAAATGCTGGACGGCCGACGGTCACACACGTAATTATACCTTAAATTAACGGTTGTGTCTTGTGTTGCATACTTATATGTCAGTAAAGTGCGCTGACATACGTAGATGGATATATGTTAGACGTTTACTGCAAACAGCCAACGAGCACATTGTTTAAAAGTAGGTACCTATAGACGAGTATTGAGCGAAAATTTCCGGTCAAACCAAAGTTAAACGTATTATGAAGGCATCAGTAACGTTTAGGGGCGTCTCCAAGGTTAAAGTTATAGGTAAATCAACTGTCAATAATAATTCATTACAAAACACGGTGGTTGTAGAAGATTTAATGTCGGTTAACGATGGTCGTCTACGCATATCAAATGTATCGCAAGTCCGCAATTTCGTCTCTCAATTGTGGCTTTTGCCAAATTGTCATAAGTCAGAAATACATGCTATCGGCGGGGAGTTCATCCTCATATGTTGGAACCCAAATGGTCGCGTACTGTGAGATTTTAAAGGAACTTCCTCCAGCGTACGCTCCGATTGTGGAATGAGCTTCCTGCTGAGGATTTCCCTGGGGACTATAGTATGGAGTTCTTCAACAGAGGAGTAAAGGGGGGAGGGAGGGTTTTTAAAGGGTCGGCAAGGCGCATGTGATGCTTCTGGTGTTGCAAGCGTCCATAGGTTACGGTAACCGCTTACCATCAGGCGGGCTGTACACTTGTTTGCCACCGTCGTGGTAAAAAAAAAAATGCATTTTATCTTTTTAATATTTTTATAAAAGACCACCTATAGAATCTCTAAAGATAAAAAAAAAAAAGACATTTATTCAGTAAGTAGGCCGTTCTGGCACTTTTACACGTCAAGAATCTACCAGCGCTTCCCAAGAGACACTGCTGAGAAGAAACGCCGCAAGAAACTCAGCAGTCAGTCATTTTTTCAACATATTAATTACAATGGTACTACTTAATCTAGCATTATATAAAGCAATAAATATTAAATTCAATATAATATCCAATAACATAAGTAGATCAGCAGGAAAACATGCCAAAAAATCTTACGTGAGAGATAAAGGAAGAAAAAGGAGAAATAAAAAACAAGAAAAAAAAACTAAAACCCACCTACTCATAATGTTTATAACTTATAACATGGTGCAAGATGACCACATAAAAGTTTCGATATGTTTTCCTACATCAACGGTGTCCCCTAGACAAGATAAAGCTTTTGCAATTGATCAAATTATTAATGACTATGCTTCGGGTTTAGACCATGCATTTTTGTCTGTTAGATAGTCCTCGACCCTATAATACGCTTTAGACATTAACGACTTTTTCAAGTAATTTTTAAGTGCTGGAAAGGGTAACTTTAAAACTACGTCAGGTAATTTATTATAGAAATGAATGCATTGACCAACAAATGATTTATATACTTTACGAACGCGGAATTTACGAATAGCGATTTTATTTTTATTTCTAGTATTTAAATTATGTACATCAGAATTCTTGGTGAAAGAATCTAAATTCTTAATAACATAAATAATATTTTCATAAATAAATTGAGACGCTACAGTTAAGATATTAATTTCTTTAAAAAGTTCTCTTAAGGAGTCACGGGAATTTAAGTTGTAAATAGAACGAATGGCCCGTTTTTGTAAAACAAATATAGTTTGTATGTCAGCAGCCTTACCCCAAACCAAAATACCGTACGACATGACACTATGGAAATAACTATAATAAACTAAGCGAGCTGTCTCAACATTGGTTAATTGTCTAATTTTCCTAACGGCGTAAGCTGCCGAGCTTAGTTTACCTGCCAGTACAGCTATATGGGGACTCCATTGCAAATTTTTATCTATTGTTATGCCTAGAAAAACTGCCTTATCTACCATTTGCAAACACTCGTCATTTAGAAAAATTCTAGAATCTACCGGTTTAACGTTAGGCAAAGAGAATCTAACACATTTAGTTTTCTTAGCATTTAGTAGCAAATTGTTGGAAGTAAACCAATTAAGTACTTTAACTAGGGTGGCGTTTATCCTACTGTAGTCTACAGTTTGTCTTTCTACCTTGAAAATTAGTGAAGTATCGTCAGCGAAAAGTACAATATCACAAAGTTTATCTACTGTTGGTGGCAAGTCATTTATATACACCAAAAATAAAAAGGGACCTAAAATAGAGCCTTGTGGCACACCTATTTTCACTGTAGCTCCAACAGATTGAGTATTGTTTACAACAACTGTTTGAGTTCTATCACGTAGATAAGAAGACATAAGACTTAAAGCTTTATTGGCCAATCCATAATGTTCTAATTTTAAAATAAGGGTCGTATGATCCACGCAATCAAAAGCTTTAGAAAGATCACAAAATATTCCTACTGCATCGCAAGATTTCTCCCAACTGTTATATATATATTTAATGAGAACAGATGCCGCATCAATAGTGGATCGTCCTCTGGTGAAGCCGAACTGGTTACTGTTAAGCAGTTTATTTCTATTGAAGTGACCTAACATATCATTTAACATTAACTTCTCAAAGACTTTACTTAATACTGGTAGTATGGAAATGGGACGGAAGTTTGTTAAATCACTCATCTCGCCCGATTTAAAAAGAGGTATGACTTTACTATTTTTCATGAGATCTGGAAAGATCCCCTCCGATATGCAATTATTATAAATTAATGCTAGATGGGGTGCAATTACATCTATGATATGAAAGAGTACTTTAACTGATGTGCCCCACAAATCCTCGGTTTTTTTTAAACTAAGCGATTTAAATACCTTGACTATTGAAACTGAACTTACCGGGCTGAATTCAAAGTTTATATTACATTTACTGACATTAGTGCAAAGTAATGATTGAGCTTTAACCGCGGATGATTTAAGATATTTCGTAGTATTTATGGTTAGTAGTTTCGTAGTATCTAGGTTAAGTTAAATTTGTCTTATCCCACTTCTGAAAAGTAAAGTGGTATACGAAAAAAAATCATTTTACCTCGTACTTTGGCAAATGAAACAGTTGGGAACTTGGGAAACGAATAAAGATACCACCGTACCACAATGAAAATTCTGAGCAATTAGCGCCTTGTTATAACAAACTAAAAACTCAGTGAAGAATGACAAACATGATTCATTCAATGACATTTTATATAACAGAGTTGTACGTTTTCATTGGCTGACTACAATATCCAACGGCAAAGCCGGACCAACTGTTTTTTATGTCGCTAAACGAATAAGTTTACAATGGCATCCCCCAGTTTTTAAAGTCCCTAGCACCGTTTACAGTAACAACACGCTGGCACCCTTCCATTTCGCCCAATAAGGCTGACATGTTCAGGCTAAGGCGTGGCCACACAGCGGTCGGCGTTACACGCGACGAGTATTTGACTCAGCAGACTGCTTCAGAATACCGTGATATGGCACTGTCGGGTGAACGAACGAACTAATTGCGTATACACGCGCTAAAATGTGTTTTGTTCGCTCTGAAGGGACTGCTTAAACTGACCGCTGCGGCATTCACTCATTCGTCCGTCCGACCGCCGTCGTCGCTGCTTACCTTACACGTTCACGGGTCAAAACAGGGTCATTGTCGATGAGTCCCTCTAGAGAATAACACCCCAGAACTAGCACAAGGCGTCCGCGAGCTGGTTTGGTTATCCCTTTCTAGCTAGTCTGTAAACGATTGACTCTGATAGAGATAATACCAGATCCCCTACAGAGGCCCAACTTTGAAAATCTTAGTTCGAAGTTACGTTAGCTCCATCTCTGCACTGAGACTAGATGGAGAAGGGAATGGAACTAACGTAACTGCGAACTTCGATTTTCAAAGTAGGGCCTCAGCTTTCTCAGCTGAATCGAATGGCACGCTGCAGCTCCAGTGTGGTCGCAGCTCACGCCCGTCCACTGGCACGCGATAACGAGTGCATTAGCGTAATCACGCCATCGTTTCGGATTGCAATTAAATATTCATTAAATGCAACGCCTCTGGGGGTTTAGTGCGTCAGCCTTTAGCCCGACGTTGATGACTTGTCGGACTCCAACAAGGTGGTCAGTTTGTTTGGACTTCGTTTTATCATCATCACTTAAAAGTTACGCTAATTTTCTATCCTATGGTCTGGTCTTGCCATTGACATTAGCACGAGGTCCTAATTCTTCACTTATAATATACTAGCTGTTGCCCGCGACTGCGTCCACCCAGAATAATAAAACATAGCTGTTCATCAGGATTAATGTAGGATTCAAATGATGAAAGATTTTTTCAAATCGGTCTAGTAGTTTCGGAGCCTATTCGATTTAAACAAATAAACATACAATAATATTAGTGTAGATAAGTTCTCTATATAGCTCTCTGTGCGTTTGAGAATTTAAATATGTGCTCCTTTGAAAATGCTAGGAGACGCTGACCGATATACCTAGTAACTGCTCAAATAGGACAACAGGCCCTAATAGGACTGCGTTTATCGCGTGACAAAGTGTGGATAAGGCAGGCATCCGTCACCTTCTGACACGTAAATAAGTAGGAGAGTGACGGATGCTTTATCCACATTTGACACACGATATAGACGCCGCCATACTAGGCCCGCAGAAATTGTTAAGATAAAAAAAGATAAAAGATAAAAGATGTTTATTCAGTAAGTAGGCCGCACGGGCACTTTTACACGTCAAAAATCTACCAGCGCTTCGCAAGAGACCACTGCTGAGAAGAAGCGCCGCAAGAAACTCAACAGTTAGTCGTTTTTTAAATATAGGTACAATTTTAAAACTTAACCTAGCATTATATAAAACAATGAATCTAACATAAGATAAGAAATAAATGTATTCACGCGTAGTTGAGCAGGAAAATGTGCCAAAACTCTGAGTTTTCTCCAGAACTAATTGGTAGTAAGTAATAGAAAATAATTATGAAAAATTATACTTAATTATGATGGTGTAATACAACTACATAAAAAGTTTCGATACATTCTCCTACAGAAACCGTGTCCCCTAGACAATATACAATGTTTACATATTTCTTACGATGAAGTTATTATTAAGTTATTTGGGTGTTTAGTTTAGGCCAAGCACTTTTATCTGATAGATAGTCCTCGACCCTATAGTAAGCTTTAGACATCAGCGACTTTTTCAAGTAAGTTTTAAGTACTGGAAATGGTAACTTTAAAACTTCGTCAGGTAATTTATTATAGAAATGGATGCATTGACCTACAAATGATTTAAAAACCTTACGAACACGAAATTTTTTAGTAGCTATTTTATTTTTATTTCTTGTATTAAAATTATGTATATCACAATTCTTAATAAAAGAGTCCTGATTTTTAATGACATAAATAATATTCTCATAAATAAATTGTGAAGCTACTGTCAAAATACTAATTTCTTTAAATAGTAATCTTAAAGAATCACGGGAGTTTAGGTTATATATAGAACGGATGGCTCTTTTTTGTAACACGAATATAGTCTGTATGTCAGTAGCTTTTCCCCAAACCAGAATACCGTATGACATAACACTATGAAAATAACTATAATAAACTAAGCGAGCTGTCTCAACATTCGTAAGTTGCCTGATTTTCCTAACAGCATAAGCTGCAGAACTTAATTTACCTGCTAGTACTGCTATGTGGGGACTCCATTGCAAGTTTTTGTCTATAGTTATCCCTAAGAAAAGCGCCTTATCTACCATTTCCAAACACTCGCCATTTAGAAATATACTAGATTCTACCGGTCTAACATTAGGCAAAGCGAACCTAACACATTTAGTTTTCCTAGCATTGAGTAGCAAATTGTTACTAGTAAACCAATTATGTACTTTACCTAGCGTGGCGTTTATCCTAGTGTAATTGACGGATTTTCGGTCTACCTTGAAAATCAATGATGTATCATCAGCAAATAGCACAATATCACAAATATTCTCTATCATGGGTGGTAAGTCATTAATGTAAACCAAAAATAAGAAAGGACCTAATATGGAGCCCTGAGGCACACCTAATTTAACAGCTGCTCCAATGGACTGTGTTCTGTTTACAACAACCGTTTGTGTCCTATCACTAAGATATGAGGACATGAGATTTAGAGAATTATTAGTCAGACCATAATGTTCTAATTTTAATATGAGAGTCGCATGATCTACGCTAAGAGCAGGAATATTCAATTGACGATTTGCTACATCGATTGTTTTCCTCCGCAGCACCAAGGATGGAGAAGGCTAAGGCGTACATCAAAAGCTCGCTGGGGACGTCCCGGCCGACGTCCCCCCGCGAGAAGGGCTCCTCGGACGACATGCGCGTCTGCTTCGTCTGCGGCGGCGCGGGGTTCAGCGACCAGTACACCGTCCGCGTGAAGGCCGAACCTCAGGTGAGCTGGAACCACTGCATTAACCTGTTGAATGCTGCATTTGTAGGAATGGAAACACCTGTGACACCTGTGGAACACCTTTTTCGAAATTCTCTAGACTTATAATAATATGAGTCCATGCTGTACATTTCACTACACTACCTTCACGCCTGTAATCCTAAAGTGGGGTAGGCAGAGCTACAGAATTACCTAACAACTCTAAAAACTGTGCGGGTGGTAGGACCTTGTGCAGGGTCCGTCCGGATCGCTACCACCATCTTATCCATTAACCTACCGCCAAACAGCAGTGTTCGCATTGTTGTTTTCCAGTTTGGGGATATGGCAGCCGCTGGTGAAATTACTAGCATAGAGGCATTCCATCTTGGTCCGCAGGGTTAACAACGCATTTGCAGTCTTAGGATTGCATTGCAGTCTTGTGAATGCGAATGTCTATGGGTCACGGTTTCCACTTACCATCAGGCTGTGTGCTCGTTTGTTTTCTCTATGCCATAAAAAAATACTTATTATTATTTGTTGTTTTATTGTTGTTTGCCTCGTGTGGTTGCCGGGTTAGAATAGTTGCACTCCATTTCTTCTCGTGGATGTCGTAAGAGGCGACTAAGGTAATAAAGGCTTGTAGTACTGTTAGGCGATGGGCTTCCAACCTGTCACTAATACGCAGGTAAACATCTTAGCCTAATTGTGCAAAATGTGGTTACAGAATAGGTACATTTCACTAGTAGACTTGTAGAAATTTGTATTGAGTGAACTCATATTATTATTCTATTGGGTTTCGAGAAACGGGCCCAGGGGCGCTCGGGCGTCCATTATAATGGACATTGTGAAATTAAGGGTTAAACGTTGGCGGCAACGAATGTAGGATGACGTATAACGACGTTGCTGATGACGTCAGAGGGGTTAAGTTAAGAGCTCGCTAGGCGCGTCTGGTCGTCGTCCTTCGCAAAAAAATATTGGAGTAGCTACTTACTGACATGCAGGAAAATGAATGTATTTATTTGTTACACAATAAAAGTGATCTCAATATAACTAACAGTGGCTCCTAGTGGTGCGGTTCCGTCTGCTCGTTGAGGGTATACAAGGTTTGAGGGCTATAAAAATCTCTTTAACTTATCAAATGAAGTTCTTCGAAATCTCGCTCTTTTTAGGGTTCCGTACCCTAAGGCACAATATTACTAAGACTCCACTGTCCATCTTTCTGTCAGTCACCAGGCTCTATCTATGAACAGTGATGGCTAGACAGTTGAAATTTTCACAGGTTATGTAGGTATTTCTGTAGCCGCTATGCTATAACGACAAATACTAACATACATACATAAACTCACGCCTTTATTCCCAGAGTGGGGTAGGCAGAGCTACAGAAATACCAACAACTCTAAAAACTTGTTGATAATTCTGTAACCACATTTTGCACACTTAGGCTAAGATGTTTACCAGTGTATTAGTGACAGGTTGCAAGCCCATCGCCTAACAGTACTATACGCCTTTATTCCCTTAGCCGTCTCTTACGACATCCACGGGAAGACATGGAGTGGCACTATTCTAACCCGGCAACCACACGGGGAACAAATACTAAAAACATAATAAAATAAATATTTAACTGGAGCCCCTATACTACAAAGTTTACGTAGTCTAATGTTGTATATATAATGGTACGGAACCCGCAGGTTTTTTCAAAATCACTAGAGTCCATGCAGTTTTGATTGATTGCGAGTAGGTATATCATTTGAATGACAGAAAGGCTAGTCAGATAAGAAAATATGGATTCTGTCAAGGAGGATGACTATTAAAAATTGTGCTTACAAACTTTATACTTACTACACTTTTTTTGCTGTCGATAACGTTCACAGCATACTACTTGTATAACTTCTCAGAGCTCGGCCCGGTTTGTTTCCTCTTCCAATTTATTACCAAATCTCAATCAATTGCCCATTAACCATTCAATGTCATCATCCAAGGCGAATGATCGTCTATCCCAGAACCGGTTCGAGCCGGCTCGCAATTGACGAGCCACGTAAAACAATTGACTTTAGACACGAGCCAATTGACATAGTCATCCTTGATGGTTGCTTAGTCGCGTTTGTTTTGGACTACACGTGATCGATGGGCTATTTTTAGTCACTGTTGGTTTTCTGTAGGGATGCAACTGTATGTCTATTACGATACTGATACGAATGACGAATGCATCGTAATAGCGAATACGATAACGAATGCGAAAACGAATGCAATACGATAAGGTGAGGCGGGAGCGGAGCCAGACGCCGCCTCGCAACACATTCCTCGCACACTCACTTCTTTTGATTTATATGTACGAAAACCTCGCTCCCCTGAGCTGTTTCCACCAGAGCTAAGCTAAGCGAGGAAAGGTAAATGAAGTGTTTCAATAGGTTAATGACAAACACATACTTATAACACCTGTAATAACCTGTGTTTCACAAAATAAATGATTACTGATTATTTATTACTGATTACTGATTACTGATCCCTCGCAACGCATCCTCGCACATCAAAGGTGGAAACGCAGCCTAAAGGCTCAGTTTGTACCTGTGTTCATATTTTTATAACAAGTTAACGAACTCTTTTGTTTGGTTAGGACGGCGCAGGGTTTGTTGGCGAACAGTGTGCTTGATTGATGACGCTGTTCAAATTGTTAATGTTATTATTCGTTTGGAAACAAATACTGGCATTCGTTTCGTTATTTAAAAACAATAGTGTAGGTATAATTTTCCTTGTACGCTTCTTTTTTAATGGTTTTCGTAGTGTACAGTCAACCAATTTGATTCCTAGGCCACTATGGACTTTGTCAACGTGACGTTGTAAACCAAATCATAGGGAGTATCTTACGTTTTGGTCGACAACGTCACTTTAACATAGTCCAAAGTGGCCTAGAAATCAAATTGGTTGACTGTACTTCAACAGCCCTTGTAGATCAGTACGGGTAGCGCAATTTGTATTTTCTCGCTGTCGTTACCTTCGAGCAACATGGAAGGGAGCAGGCATTCGCACCATTTCCCCTCTGTCATAGTACAAGCCCAAGCGGGCATGCGCATCTAATAAAACTAGTTGTCACTCGGCTTGTCAACTAGATAGAATAGAGTCCAGTCGCGCGAGTGAACGTTACCTTCACTTAAAATGCCGAATTGCTCTGTTTTCTGCTGTCTAAAAAGGGGTCTGAGACATTAAACTTACAGAAAGATTTCTAATGCAAGTAATTTGTTATCGTATCGCTGTTCTATTGCATTAAGACACCAAATTAGTATATTTTATTGTTATAGAATTGTCGGATTTGTTTACCAACATCGAGTCCGCTCGTCCGTACAGAATTCGGATCTGTTGAGCAACAAATCAGTTGAGCAAAATAATTGCTCGAGGTGCGCAAGTTTTGTCGGTGTATTGTTCCATTGTTTATGTAGTAGTGTCATCATTACAGTTTTGTTTTTGTATGTAGGTGTGCAGAGCTGCATTTGTGTGCAAATATCCCCCCCCGCAAGAAATGACAGAATTATTTGACTGAGATATTCATAGCTAAGGCGAGTCCCTTCCGCTAGGAAAGCCGTGTTTTGCTCGAAGATCGTTATAGACAAACAAGTCATGGACAACATGTGCTGGCCCTCCAGGGTCTGTGTGTTCGTGTGCTTTCTTTTAGCCGTATTTTGTTTTATCCTTAATTTCATTTATAGCATTTCTTTTTTATATTTTCCTTAGTAACCACCTGTCTCTATTTCTCTTATCAAGGTCGCTATCTTGCAGTAAAACAATATTTTGTATGTTTTGTACGAAATAGTTCCTTGATTTTACTCTATTGATCTTTCCGATAACCTCTTGGCATAGCCAGATCGGTTATCAATAGTTTATAGTACTTTGGAATATATACCCTCCTATAATTTGATTTAGTACCAAAAAATTACACCTCTATGTACAAGGAAGAATCGTTCCCAACGTTCACAAGTTAGAATTGAATTTTTCATACAACCGGTTAACTTTCCAGTGGTCCTAAACAAAATGCAGAAAATCGATTGGATTGATTTATGTACCAATGAGTTTTTCTAACAAGTAAGTACTTTATCCGATGCTCTTACGGTGAAGGAAAAACATCGTGAGGAAACGGAGGCTGAGTGTGTGAAAGGGTAATTGCACAAAAGATCCTAAAGGGTCGAAGTGCATCCGAAAGGCATCATGCAAGCATCCGTAAGATAAGATAAGACCGCCTAGAATACCGGCCCTGTTTGTGTCGGCGGTTTAACTTAAACTAAACGAATGGTTTCCCGGAGATCCCCTTGACTGCCATACATATCGTTGGTCATAATGTATGTTAGTCATACTTTTTTTTGTCATAACTTCTTTCAGGCTGAAGTTACAGTTTTTGATAAACGTTTATCGTGTAGATTATTTAGGTTAGGTTAGGTTAGTTTTATGAAAATCCTGAAAAAATAACCGTGTCCTGAGAAAAGTGCATTATGACTTGCGAAAATTATGACTTGAAACACATTATGACTAAAAATAATTATGGCAGTCAATAGAGACCCGGTTTCCCGACATCCTTACATAACTAATAAGGTGTACCGTGGGATCAATGTATCCATAACGGTGGTTCCCAGGATAAAAACGCAGCAGCGTCATCGTCATTGCTTCGTCGAAACTCATTAGCGGCTGGTTTTTACCATAATGGTGGCGCTACACTTGGCGTTGCGCATTTTGTGTGTGTATCGGGCATCAGTTTGACGAATGTTTTCGTTGCAAATAACCAACTGGATTTCTCAACAAAATATGTACAGTCGAAGTCATAAATATGTTTACACTTTAGTACCATGTCACTTTAATCGCTGTGACAATTTTATATGACAGTTTAAACATGACGTTAAATAGGCAAGATACTAAAGTGTAAACATATTGACTGTACATTCCGTAAAAGAGAACACCAAAAGTTAAATTAAAATTGGTCTAGAAATACGAATGATACAAGCATTTTAAACTGCTAATTAGACATAGAGAGCCGGAGTGAACTGTGACGTCATTGTAACAAGTCGGCCGTTAAAACTTCACGTAAAATAAAGCGTAACGCGTATCTCGCTGTTGACTAGAGGAACTTTTTACAAGCTGTTCTGAGTTAAATCATGATTATAGAGGTTTGTGTAAAAAGCATACTAAAACAAAATTGTTCTTTAAAACACGGTTTCAAACATAATGACGTCATTCCGTCCACTTGTTCAAAGCGGGCGTAGCAAACACTGTAGGTAATATTGAATTAAAAAAAAAACTGTTGTCAATTGTCTTTATACGTCAAATAGAAAAGTTATGTCAATGTTCTGGCAAATGCCGTTCACACATTGCGGTTATCTGACAAATATTCCAAATACACAACGCCGAGTAAAGTGCCACCAGAGGCGTTCTCCTGCTTCCTTGGATTATGATAATCTTCGTACTGGCCCTTTTAGCTTACCATTTGCTGCCGGTGGGTGTTCCTGGTAATATTGAAATGATAGCTTCCTGCTATTATGGGTCCTTAGTACATGATGGCAAGTCCGTGATAGAAAAAAATATGGAATGCATCAATTAACCATAAAATTTTATATTATATCTACACTAGCGAGTAGCGACCCGCCCTCGCTTCGCTTCGGTTTATGTGAGAATGATATAATTGCCTAGACTTCCTCGATAAATGGGCTATCTAACACTGAATGAATTTTTCAAATCGGACCAGGTTCCTGAGATTAGCGCGTTCAAATAAACAAACAAACAAACTTCAGCGTTATAATATTAGTATCTATTATCTATATCTATACTGATATTATAAAGACAGAGAGAGCTAATTTTGTAAATGTGTTTATTTGTACGAAGTAATCTCCAGAACCCCACAACACCTCTTTGAGTTTTTTTTTTTACCATTTGAAAGGTACAGTCAAGAACTTAAATTTGGGATTGGGACCCACCTTAGGTCCAAAGTCAAGCTGACATTCTACAACAATAACTACAATAAGATTAAGTTTCCTATATGTTACAAATGATTTGGCATCTCCAATGACATTGACCAATTCAAGCCAATTTTTTTCTAATGTGTCACAATTTAAGACTGCGCCGAGCAAACGCCGAGCGTCCAGTCGCGCCCTCATGACTATTATTTTCTAATTAACTAAAGAATTTCCTTGGAACCAAATAAAATGTGTTTGTAGCGCAAGTATAAACACAATTTATGGGATTAACGTAACAAACTTTAATAACAATTACCCTTTGAGTAGTCAGCTTAACGGGAAAAGGTGGCCACTTTTTTTCGATAAGTTAATAACTCGAAGTTGAATTGTTATTAAACTATATGATATACCCTATAAGTTATGTTTTAATTTGTAGTACAAACAAATTTCGTCCAATTTCAAGAATATACTTTAGTTTAATAGAAAACACAATAAAAGTAATGAGGGCGCCACTGTACATCCGGCGTACGCTCGGCGTAGTCTTAACGTTCGTAACCGTACAGTAGATTATACATTTATGTACCTTGTCGTTTAAGGGTCTCTGACAGATAACTGGAGCATTTCAAACATGACGTTAAAATGACAAAGCACTAAAGTGTGCAGCTAACAAAGCCGACCGTACATAATTCCAGATGGAAATGTGCCATATGTATATTATGTAAGTATACTATTCAACCCAAGTCCGGAAGGCCCGCTAGTCTACTTTAAAAGAGCGTAGAGTAAATACTTAGATTTTAGTATTTGTCTCGACAGGAGTGAAGACATCTTACAGGTTCTTTTCTACCAGAGTTGTGCTATGCAGCTATGCCGCGGGGATGTGGAAACTACGCGTTCCCATATGCTATGTGGACCAATGAATATGATTCGTGTATATCAACACATCGATAGCAACGTAGCGTAGCACACCTCAGGTGGAAAGAAACGCTCAGACCCTTTTCACATGCACTCAATTGCTGCCGAAACGACCGTGGCGTGTTGTACTTGTTACAGTTTCACGACGTGCCATGTGTGTATTACGATCATAATAGTTCATAGATCACTACTTAATTAATAAGGCGCGGCGACCGTGCCGAGACCACATGCTTCTAAAAGGGGCCATAATAAGTTTATCGAAGAAGGTCTATTTGCTAACGGAATCTCCGGAAACTCCAAATAGACGTGTGGAGATGCTTTAATTTATTTTTCAAGCGTTTACCAATAAAGTGGCAACATGATAAAATAATCCTACCATGATGATGGAACGTTTTTTTCTTAGGTAAAGTCAGGCCGACCTATTGCGTCTGAGGGGCTATTGTAACTTTTCATTCTACTTTTAAGTCTTAGTGTGTGTTAGTGTCAAAAATTGGTTACCTACTTTGTTTAATTCCAAAGTATTGACCCTAGACTCTGGAGTAGGTAATAGATCCATGAGTGATATATCTATATGGTTTAGCCCAACTTAACAGCTGTCATAAGTCATAAGGTATGTATATGTATGTATGTAAATACTTTATTGTACAAACAGGAAATATCAAACAACAAAATAGACAGTAACACAAAGGGATCTCTTCCCTTTAATGGGTAAACAGGGTGTTGTCAAAACATTAAAAATGTAATTAGGTAATCAAAGCAAGATGGTTCACAAAAGAAGATCGATCGATCGATCGATCTGGGACTACATTCTGCTCGGTAAAACCATATTGCTAGCACTAGCTTTTATTTACTTGACAGTAATGGCGACCAAGTTAAAACCAGTACCTACGATAACATGTCTAAAGAAGTAGAATAGACCGCCTGATAGGTGTTATGAACCCGTTTTCAAAATGGTCGCATCTATACCCCGAAATGTACATCATTTATCTAAACTGTCACAATATATAATTCACCAGCGTCTAGGGAGCCTAATGTTGTATTATGAATAATTGTTCCAAGTCTTCCAAAATAAGGGAAACCTCACTGTCTCGTTTAAATCAACGAAGAATTTTCGAGGGCGTTCAACCCGGCGAGCAATTAAATTATCTTTTATCTCCCTTGGGCCTTGTAGTATAATGCTTAAAAACCGGAGACCAAAAATGGAAGATTTATGCCACCGCTCCATATTACAACTTGCCGCTGTAATTGTATGTTTTCGTAAAGCGAGCCCGCCTCGGTAAAAGTAGGGAACTAACATGACATTTTTAACCGACAGGTCGGAAAAGAAAGTAATGTATTGGACCTAGGGTCGTATTCTACTCTGTAAAACCATATTGACATGTTATCGTATTGTTTTTAAGTCTGCCATTGCTGTCAAGTAAATAAGAGCTATAGTGAGACTTGGCAAAGGTAACCCATCATTTTATTGAATTACACATCATCGAATTAAATTTCATTGAAACTATAAGTCAGAGAGAAATGTGGAACAAAAGAAGATGTAGTGACTAAGATTGAAAAGGGCATGCTTCGATGGTTCGGTCATTTGGTAAAGATGGATGAAAGAAGATTGACGAAAGTGATATGCAGATCGAAAGTGAGTGGAAAGGGGCCGCGCTGGGCGTACTTTTTCGAGTCAAATCGGAGAAATACTGAAAAAGGGCTGAATTTTAAGTTCCCGAAACCGACGTGCGTGCATGACTCGATGTGTGAATGTGGAAGAAGCGAAAGAAATTTGTCAAGATCGTAGCAAATGGAAAGAAGTGGTCTCTGCCTACCCCTCTGGGAAACAGGCGTGATCAGGAAGAGTATGTATGTATGATATTTTCAGGATATCATAAAAATTAATTACGTAAGTTAGGTTAGGTCAGACTTGCGAGGAAAAAAAAATCTCTTGTGTCGAGAAATACCTTTCGATGAACTTAAAATTCTCCGTAATGAAATTATACGTTCGATGAAAGGTATTACGATAAAATAATATACCCTTGGCATACCAGAAAACTTGCATGTGAGGTTGTTTTTTGAGCTTGGAAATGAGAGAGAGGCGAACATGCGTTCGGGTCAACTTATGGAAACCGATCACATCCGTCCATGAACGGTCAAAAGCTCTAATATCTATGCGGCTATCGCGCCAAGTATTTACATAGACTTTATTGTCAGTGGCATAGGAGCGCGTAAATATTTTTGACGTCTTAGGAACATGTATACATTTGTGACTTCGACTGACCAACGGCAACCCAAGAAGGGTTGTTTTGACCACCGTGAGCGCTATTCCAGTAATGTTCTTTTTAACTCTTCATTACCAAGTAACCGGTATGTTTACCATGGCTCGTCACGTCCTCCTTCGAGAAAGAATTGACCTCTCAGTATGTCGCCCATCCTACTGTACTGAGTCATACAGCCGTTGGTCAAGTTATACCGTTACGCCCTTTACGTTTGGAGTGATGACCTGGGGGGTTATTATGACGTGGCTATGCCGTTTATTTTACGGTGAGCATAAAGGACGAAGCTATAGCAGATATATATAGCTATGTCCTTTTCTCTCAGCGTAAACAGAACTGCTTTGCTATGACATAATAACCCCCCTGATGACAGATAAAATATATCAGCGAGGTTAGACAAGTTGCGTTTTGTGAACATTAACAACTGCAGTTAACAAAAAATAAAAGATTGGTATAAGCGTTTGTGTTTGTCAATCTATATGTATATTTGGACATATTTATACTGTTGGCAAACTTTCACAGAGTACACCAAAAAAGAGTGATGCTACACAACACAACACAGTACTGGCTTCATCGTGTCATACCTAGACTAGACTGGTTACAGAAAAATGCACCGAGGGATAATTTATCTTTCGATCATTCTGCGGACTTAGCTTAGGTTTTTATAGTGGTAAAGCATTTTTCATGTTCTCATGCGAAAGAGATGGATGCTTTATGTTTCAGTCCTTTGCTGACGAAAAACAGATAGGATGGTTTGAAACATGATACAAAACGTACCCACTTATACGATTTCATCCGTTAATACAATACCGAACGTACCGTACCGTATTTTTTCGTATTATTATGGGGAATCATTATTTTGTGTGTTTATTATTACTATAAACACATTAAGTGAAACGACCTATATTAGTTACCTGCCCCGGCTTCCCCCGGGCATGATGTGATGTATAATGGGCGAACGACGGATGCAATATGCTGACGAAAGCACAAGATGAATAAGGCTTTTATTAAATTTCGAGTACTATTTATGTGTGAAAATATATGCAGCTTTTGTTACATTATGTACTTATTTTGTATATTAAGAAATATCACTTTACGAATACGCTTCTCTTACCTCTGTAGATGTGAAGAGGTCATTTTCCCTATAAAAGTAGATAGTGAACTATAAAAGGAATGTACTGAAAATACCTAATAACGAAAAAAATATGACTATTTACTTGAACAATTAAATTCTATTACGTTTTTTGCAGTGCTGTCCTCCTTTATTTTAAATCAATTGTAGTCATATCCATATCACGGATAATATTTGACATTATTTTGACGTAATTTGCATCCGTGGTCCGCCCATTGATGTATGTATTCAGCAGGTGGTAGGACCTTGTGCAGGGTCCGTCCGGATCGCTACCACCATCTTATCCATTAACCTACCGCCAAACAGCAGTGTTCGCATTGTTGTGTTCCGGTTTGGGGATAAGATAGCCGGTGAAATGACTAGCATAGAGGCATACCATCTTAGTCCTCAGGGTTGGCAACGCATTTGCAGTCTTAGGATTGCATTGCAGTCTTGTGAATGCGAATGTCTATGGGTCACAGTTTCCACTTACCATCAGGTGGCCTGTGTGCTCGTTTGCCTTCTCTATGACATAAAAAAAAATGTAATATATATTAACCTTCTGGAACAAATAATCCTTACAGCAGACCCATCATCATTCATCAGTATCATCAGCACTAGCAGGGCAAAATTTTACAGCTTGAGCGAGCTGCAATCTTCATCCTATTGTACTTTCATACCAAATCCAATCCTAACATTTGGTTGCAGAGCACCGAGCCTTACTTCCCATTCTTGGGCGCCCACGCTCCACCAAACGGGTACCGGGCCGAGAGTACCGACGAGGAGGGCACCGTCCGATGTTGCTGCGTATGCTACACGTTCCTCCGGCAGCAGTGGGAGCAGTACGACCGGGAGAACAAGCCCCACAGCCAGCGGTTCTACTGGATGAAGAGGCTGGACGGGAAACCTTTTATTGGTGAGTGTATTTGTAATTGTTGATGCGGTTGCATTTGGAGAATGCCTTTACATCTGAGATGTGCTACGCTACGTTGCTATGGATGTGTTGATATCCACCAATCATATTCATTGGTCCACATAGCATAGCACTGGTGGAAACGCGTAGCTTTCACATCCCAGCATAGCTGCGGAAAGGCTCCCTAAGCTAGCGTGAGCTGAGCAATCGCGGATGAAGGAGAAATGCTCTTTTCATTGCAATAATGAGTTCTATTTTACACGGTAAATCATTCTTATTGTTTTAACTCGACCGCCATTACTGTCAAGTTTCTTACTGTTGCGACTATGCATCGAGGTAATGAATAAGAATGGTATGACCACCTATTGGTGTTGGGTGGTCGTGCTCGATCTTGACTGAGATGTCATAACTGGTCAGAGATGACGGTTTAGTTGGTTTACTTTGACGTGTCTTTACGGAATAACAGGGACATCTCAATCTAGTTTTCAATATTAATTGTAAAGTCCCAGTCTCCCAATTCCATCAAACGTACTCGTAAGTTGGTTATTTGATTCATGTTTCAACCTTAACGATCTTTAATCCAGACAAAACTGTTGTGTAGGTAGCTGAACAGCTCTAATAGTGTCTCTAAATCTATATTAACTATGTCGTCAGCAAAAACGAAGTCCCTTTTCGCTTCTCATGTACCGGACGAATTTATCGCTGTCCCAGTTAGCGCTACACTAAGTTGGCACGTAGTTTTAGCGTCGGTTCCCGTGTATGCAACTTAAATGTATTGCCAGCATACTGCCAAAACTGTTTTACTGGGTTGCAGTAACGGCACTAACCTGGTTTTAAAATCTTTGACATCAGGAAGCCAACTAAATTTGCTGAAATGAACACAATATATTTTCTGGCGTTTGGAAAAGGTTTCGAATTAAAATGAACAACGAAAGATTTTGTAAAGCAAATCATTTTACAATAATGCTTATTTCCCATACTAAACTTGGAAGCAAAGAAATCGAGCCACTTTCTATGGAAATTCAGTACTAAGTGGCTCGATTTCTTTGCTCTCAAGTGTAGATGAAGGTTGTGTCTTGGAGTCCAGTAAGTCAGTTCACAGCATAAGTAGAAATGAAGAATTGAGACAGTTTCAAGTACAATGAACCTATAAAGCATACGTAGCAACTACAGTAAAATAACTATTAGGATTGTATGGATTGTTTGGACATAAGTACTCCCATCTTGAAAAATAAAATCGTAACTCATAGCTGGGTGCTGTTTTTTTTTCAGATTTGTTTTTTTATTATGGTAGAAATTTATAGGTACCAGTACCAAATCTTATTTGAATTGCACTAAATAAATAAGCGTATAATGGCTGACTCATGGCAATAACTTAGTATCAACGAAATTATCACTCGCTTTCTCTTTGAAAATTACGGCAGGACCTTACAAGCGTGCCCTCATTATTTAAGTACCTTATTAAAGCTGTAACATGAAATGTCAAATGTCCCGTTCGTCTTGAACCAAATATCCAGTTCTTTTCGCACAAAGGGAAACACAGGTGGTCTCTTTCGCGAGCTATAGCTTACGAAAGGGATAACCTGAGCATGACCGTGCGAGCTTTTGTAATACCCTGATTGCTCTTCCAAAACTGGACCAATCTTGACTTTTTTGTTCACGTGCACAAGATGAGGAAAACAAAGGTTACGGTGAAGAACGAACAGCGCTAGGAATATGTTATATTTTTAATTTGTCAATGTCATTACTCATTTTACCACAAAGTCCGCAACCTGTACTGGCTAATGGGGAGAAACTCAATACTGTCAGTGGACAATAAACTCCTTATATATAACACGGTCTTAAAACCCGTCTGGACATATGGGATCCAGCTGTGGGGCGTCGCGAGTAAATCAAACTTCCTCTGCCTGCAGCGCCTACAGAACAGCATCCTTAGAGCTATAGTCAATGCTCCCTGGTTCACTACAAATAATGAGATTCATGAGTACCTCAAAATCCCAACGGTTGCATCTGAAATTGAGCGGTACAGAATACGACACAAGAAACGCCTTACCCTGCACATGAACCCACTAGTTACCGAACTATTAGACACGTCAAAAATGGTCAGAAGGTTGAAAAGAGGCCATGTTTTCTGATTGGCAGGGGTGGCGCTGGCCGCACCTTGCCACATTGTCAATATACCCCCAAATTATTCGCTCATGGTCTGGCGACCGATTGCAAATGGAAATAACGGATTAAAAAAAAAAAAATTACTCATTAGAGATGTCAAGTCATTGGTAACTTTATAGACACTCAACCTTATTGTTGTAGAATGTCAGATTGACTTTGGACCTAAAGTGGGTACCAAATTTAATTTCGTGACTGTACCAACCTTCTGTGTCCGATATACAGACAGACGTGGAAAGCGACTTTGTTTTATACTATATTTAATATGTAACAGTGTATTACGATTTACGACACCTCAATTTTATCTCACTACAATATTAGAAAACTCCGCCGCCGCGTATCTTTCAGAATCTTCCCGATCCATTTCGTTGAGGTTTTCACTATTATTTAGACGAGGAATGCTATGAAATATACATTATATTTCACTAGTACGAAGCCGGGTCTAGTCGCTAGTAAACAATAAAACCTCCCACGTTTCTCCTTAAAATGTACGAAGACGCGGTGAGCTGTAATACGGCACCGAAAACAACATGATTATCCGTCCTTATTGGATTTACTTACTTAGCGGAATTGCTTGGAAAACTTACGAAAAGTTGTCCGGCTCGGAAATAGTCGCGGCGAGGCTTTGCCGGCATTAGGGAGTTGCCAGGGTCGAATGATAAGCCCCTTAATGAGGAATGGAACGGGTGCAAAGGTCACCAGGCCCTTTTGTCCACACATGTCGGTATATCAGCGGCAGATGCTTTGATATTATTCCGAGTATTTAAACGAGCGCACATGTCACCTGATGGTCACAGTCTAGTCACATATCAAAAATATGTCCCAATGCACCTTATTCCAGTGTAATAAGAACCTCGTGACATATTTACGAGAGGATTCTTTCGATACATATTATAAATCTCTTTTCAATTTGTCTACGTATGTCCACTTGAGTGGTTTCGATAAGCATACGAATAACATTTAAGTGTACTTTGATTTCGATACAAGCGTGCCGGGAAATTAAGTTAGAGTCGCCTGGAGGCTGTACAAATATATCGATTGCGTGCCTCTCTCGTCCGCTGAACATAAAGTTGGGGAGAAGATTAAAATCTATGTTCAAAAAATGGTTTTGGTTTAGAAGAATTAAATAGGACAAAAGTTACAGGCAATTCAAAGTTTTCATACAAAACTTAAAATCGCTTTCTTTTGGCTCAAAATATAATTTTCTCAACACTGCTCGGAAATATGAACATTCTTGGTCTGGTTTGGGGCCAGAAAGCATCACTTCCTCGTCCTTTTCATACAAAAAAAAATAACTTGACTTATTTCATACCTATACTAATTGAAAAAAATGCAGTAGTTGCCAAAAGCGCTAAGTCTGGGCAGAAAATGCAATTCAAGGACTCGTACACAAAAGGGCCTCCAATACTACATTTCTAACCTCGACTACAATGGCCTATTCCGATAAACAATTGCTATTCTATTACCGCTCCAGAGCTTTAATAAAATTTGGATATGCCGTTTCCGAATCGAAACCACGCGAGACGCGAGCGTAGGCACTGGGGACTCGTATAGCTAATAATTCTTCGACGAATTGAAAGGCTTGTTAGGTCAAGTCAAGTCAATTCGATAACCTTCCCTGCATAATAATAATAACGCACCGCAGACATTGTTGCTTTCCATTTTATTATACCGAGTGACTCTCGTAAATCCGTCGATCCCGCAGGATAAATATTGAAACAAACTACGGTGGACGCTGCGCAGGGTAGTGATTCTCTCAACAACGACGGTCGGACGGATGGACGAGTGAATGTCCAAGCGGCGAGTTTAAGTAGTCCCGCCAGTGCGAACAAAACATATTTAAGCGCGTGCATTTTCAATTTAGCAGCATGGTTTCTGCCGATGGATTGAACGTATGTGTATAAAATCTGTTTTGTTCGCTCTGACGGGACTACTCAAACTCGCCGCTGCGATTTCGCTCGTTCGTCCGTCGTTGTTTTTGAGAGAATAACACCCCTGCATGCCCCGGGAGGTTTGTCTTGCTTTTATTACGCTTAAGCGAGTTTCAGTTGGTTAAAGGGAAATTTGATTGATGCTTTGACATTCGATGTTAATATTTGTTTTGTGAACAAAATTGTTGATTCAGTGGGATTTGTTTTTTATCCGACTGCCCGATGAAGGGTTAAATATATGAATGGATGAATGAATATACACTGTGTTAGCTAACAGTACCCAGGCTTTTTTTAAAGAGGTTTAAATAACGTATACCTAACAAATTTTCAGGCTTTGTTAAATTTCTTACAAAAATTTAATTGCCAGCAATGTAAAGCACAGAAATTCGACAAGTGTAAATTACAGTCGACGGATACTTTGATTGTTATGATTTGCCCCCGTACCACGACATGCCTTGTAGTAAGCAACAGCGATACTGATCAGGATGAACACGCAGCACATGCACTACATTAAAAATGGACAGTATCTAAGAAAATTAATTGTGAAGTTATTTTAATAAATTTTTAATTGATAATACTTGCAAACAATTGCTGACACAGCACATTATCGGCAGTTTTAATAAATGCCCGCATGCCGGTAACACACTGTATTTATTTGCTAGTAATTTTTGGCTAGGTAGGTACATAGATTGGATAGTAGTGGTCATAGAGTTTGGTTCCTTACAAAAATATACTTAAAATTAAGCGTGGAAGTATTTACCTAGTACAACAAAATAATAATAAGACAATGTTTAAATTAACAGTCTTTGGCATTTTCCTTACAATTTAATGCTTACACACTTTTCATGAAATTTTTGATAGAGTAATGGTCAGGGGTCGGATTTTTCATCGCATGGTGAGATGAAAGAAAACTGTGGAGTCGATATTAAAGCTTAATTTTAATTCATATTCATACTCATACTCCCCAATTTTCTTAGTCCCGTAATACTTTTGTCCCTTGTGCAGGTTGACAGATCGAAAATGTAAATCGAAAATTAATCTTACTGAATGTAATTAAAATTATTTGTGTAGTATGATTTGGGAAGTGTTAAGCCTTTTGCTTGGTAAAGGGTTACATTTACCCTGTAACTATATCAAATTAGTTAATCTTTTGTTTGGTTCAGACTACTTTGTTGCGGTAAAGCATATTATAAAAGTAATATTTTATTTTATTTTTATTTACGATATAATTTATTTCTACTCATATGACTTATTTTATTTATAATTTAATTTCGTTCTTAATTAAATGAATGAGTATGAATATGAATTAAAATTTAGCTTTAATATCGACTCCACAGTTTTCTTTCATCTCACCATGCGATGAAAAATCCGACCCCTGGTAATGGTACTCTTGGATTAGCCATTGGTATTGAGCTTGCTTTTAAATAAGTTTCCAGCGAGTTTACCCAAGTTTTCTGGGAGAAAATTATGAACTTTGACAGCCATGTAATATGTTTTTTTGTATATAATATGTAATCGAATGCGTGACGTGATTATTTTACGCAACTATAGTTGACTATAGTCCGATTTCACAACGCGTGTTCTTATCACTACATAGTATAAAACAAAGTCGCTTTCCGCTGTCTGTCCCTATGTATGCTTAGATCTTAAAAACTACGCAACGGATTTTGATGCGGTTTTTTTTAATAGATAGAGGGATTCATGAGGAAGGTTTATATGTATAATATTTTTTTATTTTATGTACTGGTGTTACAGAAAACTCATATAAACCGAAGCGAAGCGAGGGCGGGTCGCTAGTGTTTTACTAAACTAACACTAAATGAAGTCCCGGAAATTTGCATAAACACATTGCTTTTACGAGCATGAAATCGGGAGTAGTTTTTTCATCATTATGAACCGATTTAGACGAACGAGGTGACGTTAGACTTGAATTAGCGTCGAAAGTGTCACAAGAGAAATTAAAAACAAAACGTATTCAAGAGTATTTAACATAGTTAAGTTACAGAGAAACAGCACGATTCAAAATTATACACGTAAACAACATGCCCCTATATCACCATCCTGACAATGACAGGTGACAGGTGACATTTCAGTATAAATGGCGCAGCTGATATGAACCCCACTGATGTGAAAGCTTGTTAAATTTGCAATGAAGAGCGAATTGTCACCTGTAACCCATCATAGTCAAGATGGTGAAATAGGTAATAGATAAACAACTGACATTGATGATGATTTTCATGAAAAACTATGATGTTTTTTGCTTTGAGCATTCTAACATTGGACTTGTCAAAATGGCTACAATATCGTAGCGAGTTACGTATGTGTTTAATACGGTCACTGCCCGTACTGCATACGAGTCGCATTTTGAGGCACATATGCTACGTGACTGCACCCACATATGAATATGAAGCACGGATAGTGAACGTGTTAAGAATGAGAGAATATAATTATGAGGATTGCAAGTAACATTTTTATTATTATTTTATTAACTAATGGCTTTCAATCCTGGGTAGTGATTCTCTCAACAACGACGGTTGGACGGACGAACGAGTGAATGTCCAAGCGGCGAGTTTAAGTTGTCCCGTCAGTGCGAACAAAACATATTTTAGCGCGTGCATTTTCAATTTAGCAGCATAGTTTCTGCCGATGGATCGGATGTATAAGGCTGCTTAATTGAAAATGCACGTGCTAAAATGTGTTTTGTTCGCTCTGACGGGACTACATAAACTCGCCGCTGCGATTTCGCTCGTTCGTCCGAGCGTCCGTTGTTTTGGAGAGAATAACACCCCTGTTAAGGTGTATTTTACCAATGTCAAGTTATTTATGGACAATTATCATGGACTTTTTAGAGAGATAAGTCTATACCTAAGTATATAAATATTTATGGGCACCAAAATGTAATGTTTGTAAGTATATTTGTAAACACTTTATTTTCCAAAAAGCAAATTAAAAGAATACAAAATAGAGGTGTCCCTTGATTTGTCGACAAACTTTTCGTCGAATTTCATTTCATCGAAAACGTTTCAAGTAAAATTTTGTTCACGAATTATTGTTTGGTGTAATTTAATTTCATGAGCAGATCATTACAATTTTTATTATTTTATATAATAACTGTTCAGGGAATATCATTTGGCAAATTATTCATTTTGTATGATTTTTCAATGGCAGAACAACAAAACAACGAAATTCATTTGTTCGACGTAGTACGAGGGCTGCCTTTTAAGTTGTGTCGTTTGGAAAATCTAAAGACAATTTAAGTGTTAAATGGTATTTATTGTTTTTCAAAGTAATCACCGTGACATGTAATACACTTTTTCATTCGATCGAACCAGTTTTCGAAACACTTATTCCAGTCCGAAGTCGGGGTCTCCAAAATGGCCGTTTTGTATGCCTCAACGGCTTCTTCAGGCGTCTGGTACCGTTGACCACGAAGTCGTTGCTTGATTTTTGGAAAAGTAAAAAAATCGTTAGGGCTTAAGTCTGGACTGTACGGCGGGTGTTCCAGAATTTCGACGTTTTGCTCTTTTAAAAACGCAATTGTTTGCCGGGCTGTGTGCGAGCTCGCATTATCGTGGTGCAGTCTTATACGACGTCTTGGGTTATTTTTTCGAAACTCGCCGATGACTTCTGGTAAACAGACAGTGGTATACCAGTCAGCATTAACCGTTTTACGATCCTCGAGCACGATGGTGGCAACGTGGCCACTTTTCGCCACAAACGTGGCGACCATTTTTTTCGAAGTGCTCCGTGAGCGTATTACTTTGGTTGGTTTTGGCTCATCTTGGAACACCCAAACAGTCGACTGCTGTTTAGAATCGGGATCGTAGGCATATATCCAAGATTCGTCACCACTGATAATGTCGTAAACATGTTTCGAGTTTCCTAGGTTGAATTGCCGCAGAGTTTTACGACACCATCGAACGCGAGCCGTTTTTTGGTCTTCACTGAGTAAATGTGGTATCCAGCGTGAGATCAACTTTTTTAGGCCTAAGTGATCATGCAAAATACTGTGAACACTGGTCCCTGAAATACTTAAGGAAGCTTCTATCTCACGGTATGTCGCATGGCGATCTTCGACGATCAGTTGCCGTACAGCATCAATGTTCTCCTGGGTTACGGCTGTTTTTGGTCGACCTTCACGATGTCTATCACCAAGACTAGAGCAACCACGTTGAAATTCTAAATACCAGCGTTCCACAGTCCGGAGGCATGGTGCTTTATCATTGAAAACCGTAGTCAACTCTTCGAAGCACTGAAGTCGCGTTTAGCCTCTTTTGAAGTTGTAAAATATTATCGCACGTAAATTTTCCTTCGAAATTTCCATTTTCACAACTGACTTGTCAACTTTGAACGAACGCTGTACTAAAACGGTTGGGCCGATTTCGAGTCATTCTTTTGTTTTCGAATTCTAAATTCAAATATTTTAAGATGACACTAGTTCTTTTTTATGCAATCACGGGAGGTTTGCAAACGACAGAACTTAAAAGGCAGCCCTCGTAATCGAATACACATAGCGCCACAACTACGCGAAACACCTACTACGTCTCAACTAATCTATAGGTCAGATTATGTTACAATTGTGTCAAGGCGCGAAGCGCCTCAACTACGCGAAATAGGAGCTCCGCTAAGCGGAGCTTCGTCGACTTCGCTTCACGGTCTATTGAAATGATATTACGATATGAAGTAATTTTCATGTTCTTTAAAAAACATTAAAACAATAAATCACGAAACGTTTTCTATGACTAATTTAACTATTTAATGAATCATCTGACAAGTAAAATACACGATTTTAAATTACTTGCAATGACCATTCCACGAACTGAATTCTTGACGTAGACGTAATGAAAATACATGAAATGTTGACTTTGAAGTGATATTCGACGAAATGAGTGTCGACAATTTGATGATACTCGTAAACCACAAAATAGATATTATGTGGTTACAAAGGCAAACTTAAATATAGGTATCGATGTTAAGAATAAATAGTTTATAATTTCTTTTCATTTTAAGAACGAAGAAAATCTGCATTGGCAGCACATTTTCGTAAGATATCTCTTATATTTTTTTATTTTTGGTACCTAATGTGTGTGTGTAATCTACACTACAAATGCAATCCTATTCTACAATAGATCTTCAATAACTGAGTCTAGCTTTCATCGCTTTTTATATTTACTATTACAACGTGCAACGAACTTCGATGTATATAAAACGTAATAAATTGAATCAGCGATTGAGCCGGACCCAGCGTGGGCCCAGATTATTGTGCGCGACTAGGGTTGCCAGGGCCAAACTAGGAAAGCCGGAGACAGCTTCAAATTTAGCCGGACATTTGGCTTTGAAAGCCTGACACAATAGTTTGAAGAAACCGGGCAAGAGCATGTTGGACCATGCTCAGTGTAGGGTTCCGAAGCCGTTACGGCAAACACCAAACACTATACGAAAAAAATGTCTATTTAAAGTTACACTTTAGGCGCCTGTATCTCAGGAACTAATTAAGTCTACTTAGTCGTGATAGTTTTCCTTTTAAATTCGTTTTATGCGCTTTTGTTGAAGTTATATTTCAAATCTTTATTGTTAGACTCTAACAAAAAATAGCGCTTTAAAGCTTAATATTTCATAAACGGATCCCTGTCTAATGACACCCCATAAGGGTTCGTAGTTTGGCTACGAAACCCTAAAAATGATATATTTGTGTATTTATTACTGTTACAAATTTGAGACACTTGACTCTTAATTATATGTTATTATGAATCACATTGGGCCCACCCTAGCCCAGCTCCTGAGAGATCGCCAGGTATGCGTGTCCGCGTGAAGCCCTCTACGCACTATCCATCCGTGCTATCTGTCCTTCATGATGGATAGTGCTTACAGGACTTGAGTCGCTCGCGCGCTCTCGTTCGGCATCTTTTGGCAGGGCGGAGTTGGGCGGAACACCGATTTTACGCCAACGTGGCTCACGCGGCGTAGAAATAATATCAGCGGCGGCGGCGTAAAATCGGCGCGTTGCAGCACATGTCTAGTGAAAAGCCTAGCCCTATTTGGCCGGATACTACTGTAAAAAGCCGCGCACCTGGCAACCCTATGTGCGACTGCGTTCTGTTTCTGAAATATGCTCATGCGCTGCATCTTGGGTTCTGCAACAGATTTGCCATTTTCTGCAAGTAAACAAAATGGTTTATTGGTGAAGTGTCGTTGACAGATGAAATGATTCAATGTTTCTGATTTGATTAATGTGACATGCCACGTCAGTGTTCGTATGGTTTGTTTTGGTGTTGGGGATAAGGGATAAGCTGAAATAGGGAGAGTAGTGGGCAACTCCACTGAAATCAGCTTACTGCATTCATATTTCCGGACCACTACGACTTTGGGACCTTGAAGAGACGAGGACAATCTTTTCTCAAAGGCCGGAAACGCAGCTGCAATACCTCTCCAGGCGCTGCAGATGTACATGGGACCGGAGATCACTTCACCTCAGGTGAAACGATAGCTCGTTGGCCCCCTCTAGCACAGAAAAAACGAATTCCATACGGCATATATATTCTCAAAATGATCATAACATCAGCATCTTTAAACAAGTTCTATAGCAGAATGAATCAAATTGCCAGTAGTTCATGCCGTTTACCAGATAGCATCTATTATGTTGCCGTGTTCAGCAGATCATTTAAAAAAGATTATAGGCCAAGGAAATACGCCTAAATAACGGCGTGTTGTACTCAGACAATACCGCCTCAACAATACCCTACAATCAAATTGTAACGCGGTTTTTTCATGTCGCGACACACATACATTGTTCTCGGTATAATGCTGGAATTTGACGTTCCGACAATGTATCCTGCTGAAATAAGGCAATCGCGTGCTAACGTAGTCGTTTACCGTATCAAAGATGGAGGAAGTCACGTATCTATTCCTAATTCCCCTTTAGTTTTGTGTTTATAAACGTTTAAGCATATATACAAGTAGGTAAAGAAACGATGTTTTATCGTATGCAAGCACTGGAACGTGTGCGTTTTAGTTCTGGGGCTAGAGTATACTCGCAAAAAAAACTTGCCTTTGAAATAAATGATATCGTATTGTTTTTAAGTTCGTCTGTAATGTACAGATGTAGTGAATAATCTTTTCCCATCGTTTTTGGTCGGATAACTTCGTATTTATCTTACTTTCTCAGTTGGCATATTGATGGGCACTGAAGCTAAATGAGAAAGCTAGATAAGCACGAACATATCCGACAAAAAACGATGGGAAAGGATTATTCACTACATCTGTAACAGATTAGAGTCAGTGAGATTTTGAACAATACTGCGTAACGTAATGTTCTAAATAGAATGTTTTAAACTAAAGTAAGGTGCTAAGGTCCCACCCATTCAAAGCTCTGCCGGATTAAGGTGAACCAATCTGTAATCAAAGAAAACTCATCCTACCCATGTCGTGCATGTCCAAGCTTTTACTTTAATAAGAAAACTAACCTCCATTGTCCAAATCCAACTAACACCGCTATTGTAACAAACTGCCCGTCAGCCCAACAGAAACTATCCCCCTACGATTATCGGAGTAATACCCCCTAAAGCCTACCCCCCTCCTGATTGACGAAAATAACTTTTCTATTCAATTTTAGGGCTGCGATGTCACATGTACCTGTCGCGGATGGATGCTCTAAAAGGGTTGGATAAACTAAGTGATGTGGAAGCAAAAGTAATCCACAATTTATTCGAAATTTTGAAGTAGCATTTGTACCCTGTGTTTTTTTTTATTTTTCCTGCTAAAGCATTGGTTGTTGTGTACTGTTCTAGGGTAAGACAGGTAACTGGCAAAGCGCTTATAGGCATTGAAGACGATGCTTCGGAAATCGATAGGGAGAGAAGATGGCGGAATGAAACATGGCCGGCTTTTGATTTTGGTTTATTTTAATTACTGATTTTTACTCAACTCAGTTAGTAGTTATAGCGGTAACAGAAATACATCATAATGTGACAATTTCAAGTGTCTAGCTATTATGAAACCGCGATTAGTTTGGGATTGGAATAGCTGTCAATTCATATGCACTTTGACGTAAGTATATGGTAAAAGTGTCACCTCTATTCCCTTTCTAATCGCGGCTAGATAATAATTATCACGGTTCATGAGGTACATCCTGGTGATAGACAGTCAGACAGTCAGTGGAGTAATAGGGTCCCATTTTTACCCTTTGGGTACGGAACCCGACAAAGAAGAAGACAAACAAACGTGTGAAGTTTGTTTTTGTTAGTATAATCCTACGCATTTCTGCCCACGGCTTTTGATTTCCAAAAGAGATATTAAAAATAAACGTTTTCCTTTGAAACTTACGTTTAAAAGGAAATTCGGTAAAGCTGGCAATAATCTTGATATTCAATGTTTTTCCTGGACACATTCTATTTTTCATTGCTTACCGTCAGCAAAGGTTTTGGTGAAACTTTTGTCAGTTGGACAGAATGTCGCGCAATTTCCGGCGGACGTTGATCTATCCTGTGTTTTTTTTCGGCCGTCATCGGAATAGAAAACTATAACTTTCTCCTGAATTTACCCTGAATGTATCTATCGAGATCTCTGGACCAAATTCATGTCATTAAATAAACATTTTTGTAGTCCTCTTACAAAAGCTAAAATTGTATAGGTCTCACATAAAAAACCGATTCTGATCTAATACTTATAGGTATTTTTTCGCAAAGTGGCTATGATAGTGTGTGTTCTACGAGGGACAAACATATTGTCGGATGCGAGTGTGAGTTTGATAGCGTTTGCCAGGAAATGGTAGTACTGTATCAGGATCAGGACCCTTTACTAATTTTAATCGTACAGGCTCGAAGGTAATGCAAACTGGTCACGGTCTAAGTGAATTTCTACGTACTGAGCCGATTTGATTGCCTATGAATCTTATGATATATGTTGTAGGATTAATAAATTATGACGTATTTTATTACCAGATATGACGTGAACTACGTTTGAAGAATTTGAGAAACTCAAGATAACTTATCTTGAAATATTACATAGTTTTGATAAAACGCGACTATGTAACTGGCGGGATATATGTTGGATTATTCTGCCCTCACTAGAAAAAAGGGCGTATGTGTCATAGAATCGTGAATTTATTAGTGACCATATTGCTTATAACACAGGGTTCAATTTGATTTGACTAACAAATTGCGCATGCGTCCTTTTTATATAGAAGAGCAGTATGTGCTTGAATGCTACCTTCATATGTTGAATCCATTGCTCGGCTATAAGAGTTATAATAATCATTTCATGGATATTTCAAACACATGAACAAACGTCGAATCTTAATTAAATTAGCATTTTGTGTAGGGTTTGGCCCTCATGCCAAAATAAAAAGCATATCAGCGACGGCAATACTAATACTTATAAGATAAATATATCAAACCGTAGCAGGATTCGAACCCGCGCCCCTTCGCACGGTACGCAGGTTGATACTACTGTACCAACGAGTCAGTTGTTCAAGTTTCTCCCAGTTCGTATCGTGAAATTGCGTTGAAGTTGTCAAGTATTATCGATTCCGTCTACGCAGTACGAACTTACTGCGTAGTATGATGGGTTTGATTCTCGCTCTGTCTGAACATACATACAGTGCGATACGCACTTTAAATATCCTAGTTTAGTGTTTTTCTCTCACTCCCTCTTATGAAAGACTACCGTGTGCTGAAGTTTTTTCTCTTTCTTGCTTTCTAATTATTTTACCCAAAATAACTTACAAAATAACTACAGTTGCGAGGTAGCTCTAATTCTGACGTACATAATATTAAACGTACCTATTGTCCCGTTGCGAAATATTTTGTAAACTCATCCTTATCCCACAATCATGGACGGCGGCTTAAGCACCGTCAAAACGTATGTACATATAAATGTATGAATCATGCTACGCGATGCTTCTTCTCGTGCTGAGGCGATTTCTATGCATTTGGTATTCGGCTTGCCTGTAAACCTAAGGTGGTCTAGCCGTGAGACATCTAGACCCCGCTATCGGAGGTGCAAAATGGTAGCTGTCAAGTTCTTAGGGATGAGAAAAAATATTTTGAAATACTAGCTTCATGTCGATAATACTAGCTATATGTCGATAAATTTTCTTAACCATTATAAGAATCTAGGACTTTAATTAAACGTGCCTATTTTATGTTGTAGGTATGTTCTATATTATATTGACTATCTATTGACGTAAATAATTTATCATCAGTATATTGTACCTCTATTGAAAAAGGTTTCTCTCAAGAACATTTATGCACTACCCTGCAACCCGAAACACTAGAAAAGTAAAACAGCAACCATAGAGTTTTTGTTGTACTGATAATGGTTTACATTTCTGATGACTATGATTATCATGGATCCCAAAAAAAAACATGTTAAATTGTAGTCTAAAAAAAGTATAGGTACATATAAAACTAATTGTACAGAAAAAGTAAGAATATCGATATCGAAATTATAAACATTTTACCCATCCCTAAGAACTTGACAGCTACCATTTTGCACCTCCGATAGCGGGGTCTGGCACATCACACAACAGTCCACCGGCCAATATTGGTCTCTAAATTCATTGTATTAGAAGACATACCATCCTTCTCTGACGATCTAGGAGTGACAATTTGTTCAAACTGCAAGTTTAAGTTAATTTGTTTTGCGGGTGGTAGGACAGTGTGTAGGGTCCGTCGGGATCGCTACCACCATCTTATCCATTAACCTACCGCGAAACAACAGTGTTCGCATTGTTGTGATACGGTTTGGGGATAAGACAGCCGGTGAAATGACTAGCATAGAGGCATTCCATCTTAGTCCTCAGGGTTGACAACGCATTTGCAGTCTTAGGATTGCATTGCAGTCTTGTGAATGCGAATCTCTATGGGTCACAGTTTCCACTTACCATCAGGTGGCCTGTGTGCTCGTTTGTCTTCCCTATACCATAAAAAAAAGTGGAGATATCGGTCGAACAGTTCGACGTCTCACGGTCAAATTAGCCAAGAATCTTCATCGCTTGGCGCTGGATCTTGAATTGTCGTTTTAAAGCCGAACAGTTTGAATATTGCCGGCAGGCTTTAACCGTGTATTGATATTGGACTGTCAGGCGGCCTTATAGACTTGGGCCTGCTGATAATCTGATAGGCTCTTATGGGCCTCAATCTTATATAACCATATACCTACAGATAATAAACATTGATATCACCCGTAATCACAACTTAATTGTTAACGTCGATATTGTCTGTAATCATATCACTAACTCGAACGATGATACGTCTGACGATCACACCTCTGTTGATGTTGACGTTGTTTATTTTGATTTGTTTTGGTCGTTGGCTATTATGTTATCCAAATAATAATAAGAACTCTTTCGCTCCAATCGCTCTCTACTTAATATATGTCTTCCTACGGAAACTCCGATCCTTGCCATTGACGGAGCGGGTGCTTAGCGCAAGACGAATGAGCGTCGTTCGTCATCCGGCAAGGTGCAGGGAACTGCGATTTCCACCGGCTAATTCTGTAATTGCTGGATTAGAAGCTTCTAGAACTGATTCTACGGGAAATAATGCGTCAGTTCAATCATAAAGTTTTTGAATATGAACTGAAAATCAATAGCGTGGCATGTTTTTGCATTGTGTTTAGTGCACGGGTCCTAATTGTTGCGGAACTGCTTTATAGTGAATTGTGTACGTTTGTTGTTTGAAGATAAAGAAAGAAAACATTTGTTTATGAATGGGGAATAGTGTTTCGTGCTCTTTTCTGACTAGGTACATTCATATTCTGAATGCGAAAGTGTATTGGATATTGGTTTGTTGTTTGTTTGCATTTTTTCACGTTGCAACAGCACTAAACATCGGCGTGACTTGTGCGGATTGACGATGGCTATATAGTTAGTGATTAGAGACTTATTAGAGTGTAGTTTCCGTTGTTTGATTGAATTTAGAAAGAAGTCAATTCTTACCGTGATAAATCTAAACGGAAAAACTTTTTAATCAAAAAACTGTACTTATATTTTTATTACGTTACAATATTTGGGTCCGGGACCGATGCGTCGTTAATTAAGCGCTATGAAAAAGTATAGCGCCGCTTTCGTGTTCAGCAAGCAGCTCAGTCTTCGGCCGTTGACTACGAAAGTCTACCTTTAGAAGTGAACTATTATAAACCAACCGACGACCATCTTTATTGAGTGCCACTCAATCTAAAGCACTCTGCCACTTTGAAGAGCAACCTCGCTAGCGTCTTCATGCAACTATGTACTCCAGTTTATCGTCCCACTTCGGATCTGCAGTCATAACGCTGTTTACGATGTAAACAAGACTTAGAGCAGATACTTGTGTACTTGTTGAGTACCTGTAAAACTGATAATAAGTAGGTCATCGAAGGGAGCACCTACTCTTAAACCGCAAGGAACGTAGTCAGAATGTCTGCTTAAATACTTAAATCTTCTAAATGTGTTTCGAATAGGTAAGATTGCCTCTGTCTGTTGGCAGTCCGCTAGGTCTGCTAATGTCTTTTTACCTCGTCAGGTAATCTTATTTTTATAGAGAAGATATTTATAGCGATAAAAACTTATTGCGGTATAAAATAAACTGTATTGTCTTTAGCCAAAGCATGATATAAATCAAACATTCCTTTGAAAAGCTGAGGCGTAGTTTGGATAGTGATTCCTAAATGTGTTTTAAAACGACGATATTTTGCCAAAGGATGTACAATTAACCTAGCTCCAAGTGAAGAGAATATCCGTTCTTTGACATGCAAAAACTGAAAAATAGCTCAGCAGCTTTGATCGAGTACTTCGCTTTAGACGTCCATCAGTCAGTCAGTCATCGTTGGCGCTGACAGGACATCTCCGCCTGTGGCACTCCACGTCCCGTCCATCAACAGAACATTCTAGAATCTTCCACGACCCCAATGTTTTCGTAATGGTTCGTGGAACTCGCTTGTTGTAGCCGCCGAACAATAGACCTTGTTTTGTGACGCGCAACGTCGATAACGTAACAGCTGTAGATTGATTTGTGCCTTTATTATGACCAGGGGTCGGACAAAACGTGCGGATGACGTAAAAATGACGTACCTAATCTTGCACACAGGATGATGTTTGTATTTTAACATCCGTGTGACATGTAGTAACGAAGAAGTAGTAATGAAGTAACAAAATAAATCCATAGTTTTAATAATACAGGTGGTAGGGTGATGTAGTGAATAAAATAAATTTCACGAAACTTGTTACCATAAGGTACGATTATTTAAAATTACATACATACATACATTATATCACGCCTGTTTCCCAGAGGGGTAGGCAGAAACCACTTCTTTCCACCTGCTACGATCCTGACAAATATCTTTCGCTTCTTCCACATTCATACATCGAGTCATGCATGCACGTCGGTTTCGGGTACTTAAGATTCGGCCCTTTTCCAGTATTTCTCCGATTTGACTCAAAAAAGTACGCCTAGGGCGGCCCCTTCCGACCCTTCCACTCACTTTTGCTCTGTATATCTCTTTCGTCAATCTTCATAAAATTAATTAGAACAAATCTGTGGGAACCTCAGATAATTAGATTTAATACTCAAAGATAAGTAGGTAGGTAATACAGTAGGTAAGATTAGTAAAATTAAAAATAAAGTTTGATATTATTTAATGAAATTATTACTATTTTTCTAACAAGTCTATAATAGTCGTTACATGCCTGAATGAATTTTTTTTCCTCAGTCGATTGATCGGGGAAAAAAAATTTAGCCAACAATTTTGCGGTATCCATAACAATTGCAGTACTTGATTGCTCAGTTTGTGTAGAGATATCTTTGCCTTGTCCTGTAGTCTGCGTTCCTACGGATATTAAAATATCAGGTGTACTATCACTACTCCTGAGTTCACTTTGACCCTCCGGTAGCTTTATAAAATACTCTTGAGTACAGGGCATATCGATTTCATCGTCGGACGTGTATTCATATTCACACGCACGTAAGATCGATTGGCTTTCCATATCTACACATTTTCCAGCAATATAAAAAAAAACTTTGAATAGAATTTAAATACGCAAATTATAACTTACAAACGCAAATATCAGTCATATGTTAAATCCCAGGGATCTCCAAAATAATACCACTTGAATTTCACAATAGCACTATATTACACTTTAAAAGTTATACATATAGGTAACTGTGGTAGCTGCGGTGCACCGTGGAGCGTTTTTTGATGTGCATCTCTCACCACCAGCTCCGTATAGTACGCCACTGATAGTGCTGCTCGCGTGGCTCAATATTGGTCAGCCTCAATTTGACTCGCCGTCGACACGCTAAGAAGAAGAAGAGTCATACGTACTTTTAGATGTCATTGCAATGAAAATGAGATCAGGAATAAGATCTTTCTTCTTTCTTTCTTTGTTAAAATATTAATTTCGTGATGTACCAAACACGTAGCTGTATAGGGCCAAAACTACACAGACATTTGTTTTCTTCTTATGTCAAGCGTCATTTCTATTGTCTTTATGTTACGTTTATTTTAGGCCAGTCCATGTAAAAGTGAAATTGAGTAAATAAAGATTGCAAACTTTATACGCTATAAAAAATAAAAATGTAATGCATTTAACTATCTTATATAAAATCATTCTAAATCATTTTTTTTCCGATATTTTAATACACTCGCTATTCGGTGCGGAGATATTTCCTTAAAAGTACTTGCTTTCATAATTAATTATTAATATCTGTTCTAAATTCTGAGACGTCATTCTAGAACGTGTACTTGTAAAAATCCATTTCAAAATCGAAAACGACCTTTCGACCTCCACTGATGTGATTGGGGCGTATTTGAAAAATGGCCACAAGTCAATTTTTTCTATGTTTCCATCATTTCTATCGACACTAATTTATTTTTTGTCATTTAAGTCGGCAAGTTTTTGCATTGTTTGTAGTTCCTTATTTTTCCTGAGAACTGTTTTTTGCTTTTGATATATATATTTCCCTTTTGCATGCAAACTAATTTTAGACAATTTTGCCGTGACTGTTTTTACGACTTGTAACGAGTCACTTAGTGTCAGTGTAGAGCTTTGTAACTGTTTAGTAGACTCCACCAAAATGCTGCAATGTTCATTTATAAAACACAAGTTGCTTTTTAGATGAGGTCTACTTACTGCTTTCTTCGCACGTCTTACTTTAGCGGCATTTTGATCATTTAAAGCATTCAACACGTTCGTGATCTCATCCAAGTATGTCGCGTAGTATTTGCAAGCCTCAAGCCAAGTGTTCCATCTAGTAATAATCGGCCGAGGAGGCTGTGGTATAGTAGGGTATAACTGGTTCAAAACTTTTAATCTTGATGGTGATTTTAAAAACACTGATTTAACGCTTGCGATTACATCATTGACATCGTCGTATAACCCTCGAACTGTCTCTGCGACTCGATTTAACCCATGAGCCAAACATGTCACGTGGATCATATTTCCAAATAAGTTTTTTAGCGTTCGACCTGCTTTCAACATATAGGGAGCCCCATCAGTCAAAAATAATAACACTCTGTCATGATAGACCTCGTTTTCAAAAAAATTGTTCAATGAATTGACAACTAAATCGTTTATGGTGACGTTGTTTGTACAGTCGAGAACTTTAGAAGCAATTATATGTGGTCTGCTTGCATTATGCTCTCTAAGAGCACCAACGAGGACATTAGCAATATTTTGGTGCAAACGGTCTTTTGTCTCATCTACTGTAACATAAATATAGGATTCCCCGATATCTTTTCGTATAGAAGAAAAGGCATTTTTGAACATTTTTGGCAAATAGCGAAGTCTTAGGTTTGATTCGGTTGGTATGGTAACTGTTTTTGCATATTCGCCATCAATGCATTTTTTTATAAAATTGCGGAAATTTTGATTTTGTAGTTGCACCCAGGGTATGTTTGCTGCTATCATAAAACTTGTAAGGTTCGCATTAAATTCACTTTGCCCTTTTTTTTCTACGTTTCCGACATGTTTGGTTGTCTCCAAATGTCTTTTAATATTGCTTACCTTCGTTGGTATATCTTTATTACAGCAAGAGCAGTATACGTGTTTGTCACGTACCTCCAAAAACGGAAAATTGCCACAGTATTCGAGTAAAGATGACATTTTACAGCGTTTTTTTATACATTAGTAAATATAGATTTTAGCTAAATATAATTGTGAATATACAATAGCTAAACAATAACGAAGTCAATTTATTGTTCATCTGATTGACAATGTCAGTCAAAAACGTACTTACTCATTTCAAGTGGCGATATCGTTTAATAAGGAGGTTGATAAATGATAAGTGATAATTGTTTATACATACATACATAAACTCACGCCTTCATTCTTCAGAGTGGGGTAGGCAGAGCTACAGAATTACCAAGCACCCTTAAATAAGTTGTTGATAATTCTGTAACCACGTTTTGCATAATCAGGTTAAGATGTTTACCGGTGTATTAGTGACAGGTTGCAAATCCATGATTGATTATGAAAATCAAAAACACTATTTGAAATCATCCTATAAGTGGTTTGACGTCATCCGCACGTTTTGTCCGACCCCTGATTATGACAAGCACCGGCGAATGTACAAGATTTCGTTGGCGTTTTTCCTTGTAAATATTTACGCTGCGGTATTTTAAAGTGTTTTGTGTTGAGGCGGTTAGGCTGTTTAAATAAAGGTGGGGTATGTTGTCTGGGAAACCACATTCAGTGCTAAGAACACAATGTAGCGTCGGGTTTGTAAGGAAATCGAGGAGTTTTGGACCGAATTTGGTGAAAAATGCGATGATCTGTCAAATCCTGCCAAGATCCAGACAGCGAAAGAGTTAAAGCAGTTATAAGCTCTGTCCTCTCGCTGCATGGAACTTAGCAAGTGTTATGACCTCATAGCACGGCTTCAGTACCTCAAAGAAAATTTTGAACACTTTATATGTCATAATGAACTTCAAAGTAAACAGAATTTCAAGTACGATTTCGTGAATAACATTTATATTGATAAGTTTATTGACTATGTGTCTGGGGCACGCTCAAAGATTTTATAAATATCTTTCCTCATTAAGGTACCGTATTTGCTCTTTGTAATTCAATTTTCGAATTTGACAAGTTTTTGTATATTTTATTATTAACTCTCGCTTTAATCTTAAACTAATTTCCGACGCCTAATTCGTTAATTAACGACGTTTTTATCTACATCTAACGACTTTCAGCAGTACTTCGATGCGATTATTCAACAGAGTATTAATATTAAACATTTACTTGAAGTTAAAATTAAGCTACTCACTAGGCGAATTATTCCTTTACATCTTCCAGAAATTTTAGAGTTTCAAAGACTATATAGACCATGCTAAAAGCCTTGAAGAATATGCCTATGCAAGTTTCGGTACCCACCTCAGGTCCAAAGTCAATCTGACATTCTTCAACAATAAGGTCGAGCTTCCTAAAAGTTACAAATGACTTGACATCTCTAATGACATTGACGACTTCAAGCATATTTTTCTTGAAATGGGTCCCAAATTAACGCTCGTCACCGTATGTACATACTGAGTTTCAAGAAACGGGGTCCTGATTATGAAACTTCGCCTACTACTCGCACGCTCATGCTTGTAATAGCTCCATTACTGCGTATCCGATCCATCCATCTTCATTAAAACAATCACAATATTTATCATCCTGCGCCACTTACCAACTTCGAGGCATGCGTCCCCTTCGCACTCGCTTAGTCTTTAGATCTAGAAAGGGAGGCTGTTCTCGTGACATAGGTCAGCTTGTGAAACCGCCCCTGTCGTCGCCTGCGCAGATTATGTGCATGTCAATAAGCCGCCGAGGGATTGTAACGAGACCGCATATGTTAATACGTTCGGTGCCACCAAAAGGGGATTGTATACAATTAAAATACGCCTGGCGTGTCGACGGCACATAATATACCTATGCCTATGCTGTCCTGGTAACACAAATGGCGGTGTCTCAGACAAAACTCTAGTAGCAAGAAGTGTAACCTCAATACTAACGGGAGAAGATTGAAACTCCTTTGGCTATTCAATTTGAGATACAACCTATTTTCGTGTGTGGCCAATAGTTACAAGTCGTTGCTTTGGAATAAAGGATAATAGTTAATCGGAGCCTAAAAAGGGAAACGAAACAATGCGGTTTTTGCATGTAGGAGTAAAACATACACAAATGATAAAAAAAAACCGTGGGAGATTGAATGTCAAGGGGCACTGCCATTTACTTTTAATATTTGTATATGGTTTACCATAGGCAGGAATGGATCCTATATAGCACTGTGTAAGCGATTTGTTTAGCTTTAGAAAATGTGTACATAATGCTTTTCATTCTTGTATATCACTGATTTTAGCGATTTTTGTTTTATATTTTTTGTTATAATGAAATCACGATGCATCCATCATCATCATCATCATCATCTCAGCTGAATCTCCTATTGCTGGACATAGGTCTTACCCAAGATTTGCCCCAATAATTGCAGCCATGTCGCCCACATCCACCAGATCCATCGTCATTCATTAATTCTTCCTTATCTTCTTGCTCGTTTCCTCATGACATGATTGAGGTTCGCCAGAGCAATCAGTTGTTTCTTGGTTCACCAAATTTTTCCAAACAGCAACGGTAGTTCTTCTTACTGGTACCTAATTCCAAGTTAATTTAGTCACCAGACCTAGGTGAAACTCAACTAGCAAGTATAGTCCTAAAGCAAAACGAGCACACGTGTGCACTCCTACTATAATGATTGAGTAACTACGGTGTCAATTACAACCATGTCAATAAAATCGCATAACGAAACGCTATACCGTTATGCTAATTTAATAGACCTGGTGCTCTATTCTATTTGTAAACATCATATTGCCTTCGACATGTTACCGTATTGTCAACGTTTTGATAGCTCTAATTTACTTGACAGGGATTCCGGCCGAGTTAATAACAATACGATAGCATGTCAAAAGCAATATGGTATGAGACTCTAAATAAATTTGGATAACAAGTTTACTTGTCTAAAGAAAGCGGGTGGGGGGTTTGCGGGTGGTAGGACCTTGTGCAGGGTCCGTCCGGATCGCTATCACCATCTTATCCATTAACCTACCGCCAAACAGCAATGTTCGCATTGTTGTGTTCCGGTTTGGGGATAAGACAGCCGGTGAAATGACTAGCATAGAGGCTTTCCATCTTAGTTCTCAGGGTTGGCAATGCATTTGCAGTCTTAGGATTGCATTGCAGTCTTGTGAATGCAAATGTTTATGGGTCACAGTTTCCACTTACCATCAGGTGGCCTGTGTGCTCGTTTGTCTTCTCTATGCCATAAAAAAAAAATTACAATATGCAAGTTTCCGGTGGGACCCAAACCTGACCGCACCGAGCCGTAATCTTGAGACCCGGTGAGACAGACAAAACACAGCTCAAAACTAATGAAACAAAACCCGAATGAATCCTTGCACTAAGCCAAACCGTCGGTGAGTCATTGACATGCACATAATCGTGCAGACGCCAACTGGGTCGCCGTTACATCAGTAACCCTGTGAACTGCGAACTTAGCAACCGGTATTGTTGGAGAAGTTGGCTGGGAATAACTTAATACGTTCGCAGCCGGTGACACGCCTGGCGTTCTCAGATTGTATGCAGTCGTTTGTGTGTGGCAGCGAACGCGCTGCGTTAAGGATTTCGATTGCGTAGTCTGTTACAATACAGTCGAGAATCGAATCCTTATTTGAGTTTTTTTTTGGAAGTATTGAAAATGTTGTAGGCGTGGTGTTTTCACGAAACACCAAACGCTTTAGTACACGTATATCAAGAAATTATGAAGCGCTAATATGCGTGTAGTCTCTGATTGTCTATATATATACGAAAATTTCATTTCGCGTTGTGTGTAAAATAGTTTGAGCCTGACTCGTTCGTGGACTTATGATATGACGACTAACTTCCCGTAATAACCGCACTAGGTTTTAATTTCTTGGAAAAAAACTCCTTATAACGAACTTTACTGTGGAAAAAGCATCTGCTGATGATGCTAATGTATTCATATTAAGTGCTGTTGTTATTGATTTTGAAGGATGAGAGAGTCATAAGAGAAATAAATGGCGTGTCGTAGGTAATTTACAAAATGTATACGTTTTTATTGCACAGAGTGCGCAAAATACAGACCACCAGAGCTCAGACAGAATGACATTAGATTTGCAATCGAATGATTGCCATTGCGTTGTCCTGATGGTATGCCTCTATGGCCATAATTTTCTCGGCTCTTTTCCTTTCACTGAAAATACCATACCAGTGCGAATTCTAAGCAATTACACTGATGTTGCTACGAATTGTAGCAGAATATAACACTAGACGGGACAACTTGGACGTATTCCTTAGCAACTGGCCGGAAAGGTATCAAATAAGGCCTGATAGTGATGGCCTGGCTGATAAAGAATAAGATCTACGCTATAAAGTACCAGCTATGTCACGTACACATCCCGACCCTTGCCCTGCAGACTGGACTCTTTGATGTTATAAATAGCCACGCAACGCGCGCCGCGCGCGGGCTGGCACCGCGGCACTGTTGACATTAGCAACAGACCGTTTTATGTTTTATCTGGAAATCGCCGGCGCTCACTCGATAGGACGGGCTCTGAAATGGACACGAGGCGCTTTGGAATTCCGCATGGACTCCCAAGATTCAACTTTTTGAAATTTCTATAAGCGTCTTACTTATTTGGGATTGGCATAAAGGGACCACCAAAATCCAAGGTCGGACTTACGTTACAGCCGTCTCTTCCTGCTTTTTTTTCTGCGCACCCGAAGTTTGGAACTTGGTCTTTAAAGTAACTCTTAATTCGGCTCCAAAAGGCTCTTCTTGAAAAATCGCCGCTGCAGTCTTGTGTGTTTACCATACATTTTATCTTACATTAAAGCAACTTGGTTAAACTTTGCTAAGTTTCCACCGAATACTGACACAGCTGTTTCAAAACATTGTTCTGAATGTTTTTTCGATATTTTTTTCCTGTTTATGCATACTGTTCCATTTAAAAGAGCTTGTAACTAGCATTCTACTGAGAACAAACATTGTGTCTGAATTCTGCGTTACGTGCTGGATACCCTGGGCCCGTACTATGGACGCCATTATCGAGATAGATAAAGCATCCGTTACTCTCGCACTTACATAATGGTCAGAAAGTGACAGAAGCTTTATCCACGCTTATTTATACCGATAAACACGACCATGCCATAATGCAAGTCTTTTATCTGACATGGAGATTACGAAGTGTTAATTTAACAGCTTCCTATGCCTTTCGTAGCATAGTTGAATGTATTTTTTTTTACACGTTATAACACCAGTTTCTCAGAATAACAAAAACGCTTAGTACCATTAAGCATAATGCCAAATTCGCAAAGTGCCAAACCACCTAGAAATAGGAGCTCCGCGGTAGCGAAACTTCGTCGACACTTTCTTGAAATTAGCCTGTCGATGGAGCTCCTATTTCTGTGGTTCTGCTGCAAAACTAACATAAACTAAACCTACCTACGTATTATAATGGTACTATGAATATGATACTAAGTATGCGTATTACAGGATTTACAGGTTGGTAACTAAAGTAGTTGGTGTTTTGCGAGTTTGTCATTTTACAAACTTGGTAGGTACTTTGCCAAATTGGAAATTTGCGTAATTGATCATTATGCGTGTGTTGATCATTATACTTATGAATTTCGTTCTATGCTACGAAACTTTCCGTTGGGTCCGCCACCTTGTACTGTCAACGTTACCACAGCTTGTATTTACTTTAAAGTATCTATAGTGCCCGGCCGATAAGAACTCAATCCTGACACATTGCGCAACATGAAGTTTCCGACTATGGGTAATGGTGACAGCAGTCAAACAATGCTGTTATTACTATTCCTTCACACGCAACAAATAAGTTTAGCATGGTTTTACCGCTGTCAACTATGCCAATAGACAGAAACTTCATGGTTGCGCAACATGTCAGGATTGACTTCTTATCTGCCTAGTACTGTAATGGCGGCCGAGTCAAAAACAATACGATAACATACAAACATACATTAAATCACGCTTGTTTCCCAGAGCGGTAGGCAGAGACCACTTCTTTCCACTTGATACTACCTTGACAATTTTCTTTCGCTTCTTCCACATTCATACATCGAGTCATGATAACATATGACAAGCGATATGGTTATACAGAGTAGAATAGAGCCCCTGATAATTGAGACAAAGTTAACAATATCAGATAATGTTATTGCGAAGCCGCTAGTCAATAAACATTTAATTAAAGTTGTTTAACTTGGTGATGAGGGTTTCTAGTGGTTAGACAATCTCGATAGATTCTTCATAGACTGTTATTTGACGGTAGGAAGATATCCGTTATTGTATTTACCTTAAGGGGGTATTTTTTATTTAAGCATCGGTTGTCTCTTCTATTTTTACCTGTCACTAAACACTAAACACAATCAGAATGCCTTTACAAAATTTTACGTCATTAACTTTAGAATGTTGCACTATCTATACTGACGATTTAATACAAAAAACCTCGCCACGTTCTCGTAACACCATTTAGTATGGGAACTGTACCCTTACCATGAGTTACAATTGCAGAGGTTTGTGAGCGTCAGAGCGTTCGACTCGCTAGCGAGTAGGTACCTACGTTAATTTTAAGTCATGGTAAGTAAGGGTACAAGGAACGCACCTCACGATTCGTTCCCAGTCCAAGTGCGTTTGCGGTTTTAGTGCGTTTCCTTCAAATTAATGTCAATACACAAACATGCAACGTTTCCGACAGCATTCTGCCATCGTTAACAAAAACTCAGTAACTAAGATAAACCTTTATTAACGATATAGAAATGAATCTGCTATGGTGATTGAATTTAAAATGCTGCTTATTTGCTTAGGAGGAGGGCAGCATTGTCCAAGTCGTGGGTTTTCGTAGGCTTACAATTGCACCGCGCTTCAGTCCGTTTGCAGCTAAACGGATTCATGATTTTTTAGGTGTTACTCGGGAAATAGGTACTGAATATTTAGCATGTCAAAAATCGACTAGTTAACTTTTAACAAGTGGTCCTGCGTTAGGCATGTCATGAGTTATGTCTATGTAAAACGGTGCATTCGAGCTTTATGTAGAGCCTACATGCATTTCTTAAGAAATATATTACTTTTGATCTCTGGTGGTGTTTTGTGGCATTTAAGAATCTGTAAGTTTAAAGATTCAATTGCCCTATATTCATATTAAAATTTAATCATCAACATACATTATATTAGTACAGAAGTTTTAATTTTTTTACACAAAAAAATGTGAGCCAACCAAGAGTAATTTTCTCAGTTTATTCTCGTAAGGCCCACGCCAAATTGCGTTAGTTTGAAAAATAATCTTGGGTCAATTAACTAAAGGCCTTACGAGGATACTCGTATGATATTCACATCAGTTATATCAACGGTCATAGTCACATCAGCAAGTTCTTTAGTGATTCAACCAACATCTTAGTTAATATATCTAACGTCTTGTCAGGCTCGTATGGAATCAAGACGCATAGTTATACACAACAATCACAATCATGTTAGCAACGACAACCAATATTTTTTTTAAGTGACCAACTTTTTTCTAACGTTAGTAGTTCATATCCATAAGATACATGCTTGTTTAAATTTGATTGATTCGTGCTCACAATTCTAAGCTGACATAATCCTCTATCGCTCCAAATCCGCGGCTAGGTCAGTGCTGCCGTCACTCCCGCGCATCGCATCGGGGGCAGTGGGTCGGCGCACGCGCCCGGCGCCCATTCAACGCGCGCCTGGTGAAAGTGAACAGCTGATCCGGCGTTCACGCTAAAGTCGCCGCCAATAGAACTTGTGAACGATGTAAACAAATTAGTACTGTTTGACACATAACCTCGAATATTCACCAGGCGTGTTTTTATTAAATATAACGTATAATTAATAGTTATTTCATCTTAAACTTAACGTGAAAATAATGATCCAGTGTATAAATCATTGCAAAGACCTCACTTGAACTATACGAGTAAAAGTACGTGATTATCGAGTAGGTAATACCTCACGAAAAATACTCAAAAAAACTCACGCGTCGAGAAATGCCTTACGATAAAATGAAAATTCTGGGTAATGATAATGATACGTTCGTTGAAACTGCTTCGGTCATTTGGGAAGGATGGATGAAAGAAGATTTACGAAAGAGAGAGCGAAAGTGACTAGGAGGGTCGGAAGGGGCCGCTCTACATTCGTACTTTTTCGAATCAAATCGGAGAAATACTAGAAAGGGGCCAAATCTTAGGTACCCAAAACCAACGTGCATGCATGACTGTATGAATGTGGAAAAAACAAAAGAGATTTGTTAGGATCGTAGCAGATGGAAAGAAGTGGTCTCTGTGTAAATAAATATATTTTGCAAGAAAAAGTACCTACACATTGCTACTTACATTTTCGGTTATTATTAACCCGTAACAATCCTAATAGTCAAAAAAAATACACGGTCTCAACTCATTTTAAATCTCCATTAAATTAACCCTGAAATTATTCAATCTCCACTTCATCGGTTTCCAATAACTTAAATTTTGATAGAGCCGACAAAGCCATAATTACTATTACGTAGAGTTTCTTACCCGGGACGCTTCCTCCGACGATCACTTCTTAGTCTATAATGGAATAGAAATATTAATGTAGTTCGACGTTAATTAAGCTCTTGGCTTCTATTAGTATTAACGTAACCTTTGTAAGAACCCGCACTAGACGTGGCTGTAGGTGATTCATGAACGAACAATTCGCAGGACTTTAGTTTCACCGCAATGTAATTCCCGGTTGAGCTGTTCAGGTTTTATGATATTCACTATTTTCATGTAACATTCTAGAGATCAGAATAGGGATAGTTTATTTGGCTAAAGTCGTCGTCAATAGAACTTGCAAAAGATGTAAACAAAACCAAGCGAACCAATTCACAATGATTACTCGATAATCACGTACTTTTAAAGATCAAGTAAGGTTGCAATTATTTATACACTCGATCATTATTATTATAATAATTTTAAGATGAAATAACTATTCATTATACGTTATTTTTAATAAAAACACGCTTGGTTAATATTTGAGGTTATGTGTCAAACAGTACTAATTTGTTTACATCGTTCACAAGTTCTATTGACGGCGACTTTAAACTTGACCCATATTCATTCATGCGTGAATGAGATGGGAATACATTATTGAATGAACATGCATCAAGTTTAGGCAACTAAACACTGCCTGTTCCGATCTCTAGAAGTTTCTAAATAAGCGTTAATAATGTCCTATTTTTTTATTTTTTTATTAAATAACAAATCTAACGGCTACAATGGAACGGTTTCAGAGATATCTCCAAATAGAATGAATTTGTGAAGTAAGTCCTCTCTAAAGAAATACCCGGGCGGCGCCGGGCACAAACGTGTATTATATTCTGGTTTATGTACGGGTGTTGCAGAAAAACTCATAATTGGAAGCGAAGTGTATGATTTTATGATTTACCTCGTCAGTTTTAACTTTGGTCCATCGCATGCTCATTAAAAATAATGAATAATTTGTACATTCCAGGCGCGGACATGTCCTTCCAAGGCGAGTAC